>JAGDQP010040408.1:0-16679 GCA_022664845.1 Lepisma saccharinum | reverse complement strand
ACATTTAAGCTTCTCTACATTGTATTGTCATCATTATATTACAGAAAAACATCAGCTTTATGCCCTACAATTAATACATATAGTATATAGTTAATGTACAAATATATCATTAGAAAAAGAGATAAGATTATAGGATTATAGGAGGACGTAGTTGAAGTGAAGCACTAGTTTTCATATTCTATTTCCTTCAATAATTTCAAATACGGTCAGCTTTTTCTCCGTTCTGCAGCTGGATGGTAGTTGATTCCAGACCCTACTTCCTAATGCACACAACGTTTTGCAGCCATATTTTTCTTTATTACTTTCGGGTACGCGTATACTGCAGGTGTTATTGGATCTCAGACTGGTATACTGCAAGTTATTTGAAAGCACTATTTTGTTTGTTAGAATGTGGTTTTCAGTATGAATTGTCTGGTGAATTCTTAACAGAAAAAGTGATTTTTGCCTTGATTCAATTGTAGGTAAACGAAATTTAGTTCTACCTGCACGGGAGCTTAGATGTGTAGTGTTACTCATTATTCTGATAGCCCAATTTTGCATTCTTTCTAATTTGCAGACATTATATCGATTTGTTCCATACAGAACAGATGAACAATATTCAAGTGATGGCCTAATATACGTTTTATAGAATAATAACTTATAATCGCAAGGTATAAACTTACATACGTAATAAAACTGCTTAATTTTATATGCAGTGCTTGCACAGGATCTTAAAACATGATAGGAAAATGATAGTTTACTGTCAAGGTATACACCAAGATATTTCATATATGAACTAGGGCAAATATCTGCTTTTCCTATTCTAATACGTTTTTCAGGTAGTAGTTTCGAAGTATTCTCAGAGGAAAGTATTAACATTTGTAGTCGTGATAATCGTGGCACAAAGTATATCGTGACACAAAGAATGAGTCAAGGCCAGGAAGAAAACAGTACGTCAGAAACAGTGACTGATCAGAATTCTCTCTATCACTAATTCCAGAAACTGTCAGTTTAACATTAGAACTTTTAAATTGAAATTTGAATTTGTTTTAAGGTAAACTGGTATCTATGGCCTATGCGGTGGGAAAGGATGGGGAAAGGCAGGGGCCAGGGCCATTTTAGTATAGGTACCGTTCCGACATTCGCCTGGCGAGACTGAGGAAGACTCTGGAAAACCCGGGAATTGAATACAGACCTCCCGAATGCAACCCAATACTCTAGCAACAGAGCCACAGACCTTCAGTAGTGTCAAATTGAAATAACAATGTAGTGATTGCGAATAGAATATATCTAAAAAAATATGGCGTTATATTGATAAATGAAATATCTAAATACCTTTAAAACGAAGAAAACAAAACGAGACATTGCCCTTACGAGTATTTTTATAATGTTCTGTATATAGTATAGCCTACTGTCGTGAAATCATTCTAATTACAATTATATGCTTAAGTTTTACGTTTTAACACTTCAGTATTTTAAAGTTTATTTATACTAGTTCAAATAGTCTTGACTAACCGCCTTTTGCTTTCTCCTTAACTTAATGCTCCCTTTTACGCCTAATCTTTCTCTGAGTTCAAAGGATTGGAGAGAATATCTTGCCTCTAAGTCACGTAGTCGCAGCGCTCAGAGCAGTTCACTTCTACTCGACAAGTTTACTAAGAATTTAATTGGATACAATATTTCACTTGATATAAATATCTAAAAACCGGGCGTTCAGAACGTATTTTTTGGGGTAATTAACTCCTGCACCAAAAACCGGGACCCGCGAAAACCTGAACGTCTGGCAACCTGATAGCCTATAAAAGGGATATACCGTAATTTGTAAATTTGGAGAAGGAACAGTATGTCTTCTTCTTCAATGAATACTTGTACAAATAGAGCATGTGAGAATTTTCATCGCTGACTCGATCCTTAGAAGCCAAAAGTTGCTCGATTAGGACCTTAATAATAAGTCATTTTGTACAAATAGAATATTTTCCCAAATTTTCACGGGCCAAAAGTAACACTTTATATAAATAATATTCCTAAATCAAAATCTATAAGGTGTGGCGTAGTTTAGACGTTATGAACAGAATAATAAACTAAACACATTTAAATTTGCAAGTACAACTTTTCGCCCATTGCATATACTTATATATGGGAATTTTATGTGGAAATATTATAAACAATTAATCTTAACAATAATCAGAAACAACGTGAGGTAACATTGTAGTAAAGTTAATGTTTTCAGCTAACGAATTAACGACGTTATTTTTTTTAAACTTTGAAGGTAAAAAGATAACCACATTTTTTCAAGACCAATTTAAGGGCCATGTCAGATTATTCACACTGCTGGCTCAGTCCTTAGAAGACAGAGATGCTAGATTAGGACCTAAATATTGCAATTTACTCATTTTACTTTTAAGTGATAATAGCCGGAAATTTGAGTGTTCCTATTTGTACGCCGCGTAACACTCAAAATTTCGTTTCGGGATATTTAACAGAAATTAAATATAATATAATTTTTAACGAAACATCCCTAGATTTATTCATCCAGAAATTATTTCAGAAAGCTCTGTTCTTAAGTCTATGGCGAAGGAGTTTGATATTTAAAGAAATTATTCTGCAAGACAGCAAAATATTTGGATTCATAGTTAAATAACTTTCAAGTTATCCAACCAGCGAGTTGAAATTCAAATAACACATTATGTGGATATAACATTAACTAGATGAAGATACTAAGATTTTGTGAATCATTTAAGTATCAACTTAGAAATAAGTAAATATGAGAACAGAGGAAAAGATCCCCTGTATTTGTTAATACAGTTCTGAAGGATGTTTTAAGGAATTTAAATAAATGAATATCGTCAAATACTTTTTAAAATGATTGTCCTAAGAAGGTTTTCAATTTTAGAAGCCTGTGTGTGAGCGGGATTACACAACGCTGATTTCATATGCAGCGTTACCATATTTAGAGTTTAAATTATTGCTTTGACTGTTTCGGATGTCGCACTTTTGGGTGTCGCTGTTCCCGACATCATGGTTTCTGATGTTACGGTTTTTTGCATCGCGGGTATAGGGTATCGCGATTTTTGGCGTCGTGGGTTTAGACCGTCGCGGTTTCTGGTCATCGCTGTTATTGGTCGCGCTTTATATTTATTTATTTGAAATATAACTTTGTACATGACAAGTTTAAATTACATTTTGAATCACAGAAGCCTCAGCTTGTGTATGAGTTTTAATCTCTAATTATCATTAGTTTGTTGTTGTCTGGTTACCAATAACAAATTATTTACATACCATTGCTTCTACATCGTTGTCATTTAGTCTTTCTAACCAACTCAAAACAATTTTTTTAAACCGATTTGTTTGTTTTTCTTTTCTAATAAATATAGGCGTTTAATTGTAAATTTTTGGTACAAGATAGTAAGTTTGGTGGTGTGTTGTCGCTGTTTTTGGTTTTGCGGTTTCTGGTGTCGCTGTTTTCGCCTTCGAAATTTTTGTTGTAGCTGTTTTCGGCTTCGAAGTTTCTGTTGTCACTGTTTTTGATGTCGCTGTCGCTGTTTTTAGTGTCGCGGTTTTGGGCCTTTGCTGTTTGTGCGGTTGTTTTTTTGTCATAGCTGTTTTTTGTGTTGCGGTTTTTAGTGTCGCGGTTGTCGTCGCTGTTTTTGTTGTCGCGGTTTTGGGTCGTCGCGATTTTTAGTGTCGCAGTTTTTGTCGTCGCTGTTTTTGGTGCCGCGGTTTTGGGCTGTCGCTATTTTGTTTTGTCGCGGTTTTAGACTGTCGCTGTTTTGTGCGTCGCGCTTTTGGTAGTCCCGCTTATGTCATCGCTGTTTTGTCGTACAACCAAATGATGTTTATAGATTCCATGCCCCAGGCTTGTAATAGACTGTAGTTGCCATTACCTTCCCACTAGTAATAAGCTTAACTGTAACTGCCATTCTCTTCCTTTAGTAATAAGTTTAGATGGTAGCGGACATTTCTTCCCATTAATAAAAAGCTTAAACCGTAGCTGCAATTCCTTTTCCATTAGTAATAAGCTTAGAGTATAGCTGCCATTCTTCCCCATTACTGCCGATCCAAGGTTTGGTCTATACTGTTGCAGCTTATGGGCAACAGCTGCAGTTTTACTTATCGTACTTCCCCCTGACACACATGACATTCTTTACTGTTATATCTCTTTAATTATCTTGCGTAATAGTTTTATATTTAGCATTGGCACAAAATTAATTCCCTATTGCTTTCTCCATTTACACATATTTAATTATCTAATATAACGATAGTTTTATTTGAAGAATTTGACGAGGGAAGAGGGAGCAAAAGTAACAGCGATTGGAGCGTTGAGGCTCGGCTATAGCAACCTGAAGTGGGACAACGGCTACAGCGAGCTCAATTTCGTTTACTATTTAGCGGCCAAAGCGGCATCGCTGTTGCCATAAGAGCAACAGTAGCTTAGAGTGTAACTGCCATTCCTTCCCAATACTAGTAAGTTTGGGCTATAGCTACCATTCCCTCCCATTAGTAATAAGCTTAAACCATAGCTGCAATTCCTTTCCCATTAGTGTAAACTAATTTTGCACCTCCATACTTGGGTTCTTTGTGTAGCAAAGGGAGTCTTTGATATTCCATTTCTCTATACCAACACGAATAATTGATTTTGGCCGTCAGACATAAACAGATGAAATTACATCTATTCTATGAAGTTTCCCATGATAAAGATAAGCAGAACTGACAGCGACTGAGTATGTGACAAAGTGAACAAGACAGAGAACGATGAGGGCATGTAGGGTGAGGAAGTGGTAGAATAAACTGAAGTATAAACAATCACTTGAAATGAGCTACAAGAACTGGCACTGGATGCACTATTGTTGGCTTGATAAACTCCCTCATACGAATGACAACCAAGCCTAGCACTTGCTATATATACCATAGAGACAGTCGAGCGTCTGGTTCGATAGATATACCTCCAGGCTTGTTTACATTTTGATCTGCATCTCTCTCTCTAGCGTTATATATATATATATATATATATATATATATATATATATCAAACAGGCATTTATGTCGCTTGGGCGAATAAAGGGCCTTATTGTGCTTGTCACACAGTCCTTCTCTCTCGTTCTCTCCAGCATGTAGTATGTGTGGGTGTGGGTGTGTATGTGTACTGTATGAATCGGTTTGTATGCCGAACTCCTGGTTTTAGCCAGGCGTGAACTTTGTACTTGGAATATTTAGGGAATGACCGAAAGTTGTGCGATTACTAGAGCAGAAGCGGACACAAAAACTAAATAGAAAATAAAAAAGACTAGAGAGTGAGGTGATTGGGGAAACGCAAAACACATTCAAGTTGTCCACTTATCCATAAACAGAAGGCTTCACGTGCAATCAATGGACTAAAAAGCAACAGAACCTTTAGCGTTTAATATCAAAGTGAAAATTACGGAGTAAAAAAAAGCGTGTGAAAGAGAGAGAGAATCGAGAGAAGAAGGATTGTCCAGATGCTTGCACTTTTAAAATTGCATCACAAATGTCTGTGTGCCTCCATGAAGTAGATTTTAAATTAAAGCATGTCACTATTTTCTGCCTCTTGTCATGGTGAATAATTTCATGAATTTAAGCCTCGTGATATTATCTGCCATTCTATTTCAACAAAATTACTGACATCTTTTACGTTTTACATGATGATCGATTAGTTTATCCACTTATGCCATATTTACAATGGATATTCCAAAGAAATAATTCTTTTTTAGCTATATTTGGTTAGCACTATATTGTGGAAGTGGGTTCGCAACATTTTCATTCACCGGCCAGCGAGAAATGATAGTAGCCTATAAGAACGGAGATTTAGAGAACGCTATTAAACTAATTCAAACCTAATTATAATTACAAAAAAAAAAACAATTCTTCGCATGAATAAAAATCCTTGTAACACGTATTACAATTTTGGAGCTTATACAAGAGACCCCCGGTTTTACACTTTTCATCATATATGTCTCACCTGACTCACACTGATTGTCGGGTTATGAGACACACAAGGAAGTCAACGCTACAACCAAAGTAACCACAGTGACATTCCATTTGAAATACTGGCAGGTTGATATGTCCTGTTATTGGTAAGTCCTGGAGTACTAACTGCACTTCTGTGTTCTATTGGTAACCCAGTAATATCTCATCTGTAAACTATTCTTAGTGTAATTTTGTGTTCCGTCGAGTATTAAAACTATAGACTCATATAAGTCTGCCAATATTTCAAAAGGAATGTGTTTACGGTTGTTTGGGTCGTAGTCTCGACTTATTCGTATATCTCATAGCCCGAGAATAACCATATGAAAATAGGGAACTTTTTTTGGGTGGAACCTCTTGTACTTAACAGCGTAACATTCACTAAATGGCAGTGCAGTTGGAGACTTAAATTTACTGCATGAGTCAATGCCAGGAAGAGTTTTGGTTAAGCAGTACCCATGTTAGAGGTTTACGAATAATATTAGAATTATCACTCCAAGTGAATATATTATTTTTAATGTATATATAATATCTTGGTTGTATAAGAGCTCGACTATTCCTGAACAGCAGACATTTGCTGAAGTGGTTGGTGTGTGTAAGTTAGTGAACGCATAGTGTTTGTAACCTGACAGAAGTGTTTGTTTGGAGTAACCTCAAATATGTTCATCCTACATGGAGGCTGCAGGAACAACCCAGACATTTTTGTGGGACTTTCGTGCCAGTCAAAAAGCGACGAAACGTAAGACGTCATACTTCGGCATGAAGCTGGGAGATCAAGATAAGTCAGAGACGTAATGGATGGAGACTTGTAGAACTTGTCAGTGGGTGAACGAAGAACGCACAACATTGTCGTTCGGAATCCATACGTTTCCCGCCACAAAAAGCTTTAAATCATTTGGTTCGAGATCTTGGTCTCAGAAAGTAATCTGTTTAGATATGTGGTCTAGACTGAGTTAAAGAAACATGCTGGAAACAGGACTGCGTATTATTGGTATGGATGACGTGAACAAGAATTTTGACTATTTTTCTCTGAAGAAGAAATTCTAATATTTTTAACATAATACCAGATTTAATGTTAATATTAGGATTACCGGAGTATGACCTAACCAATTGGATTCTTTTCATTGATGCCTCTAAGCGAAGTTTGAACTGTGTCCTTCTTCATAACGGAAATGCATTTGCATCTGTTCCATTGGCTCATTTCGTCGTCACGAGGGAAACATACACGAATCTTGAGATGATGTCGTCCATGATTAAATACCTACATAAGTGGCAAAGATGTATGAATTTTAAAGTTATAGGAACTTTGTTAGAACAACTGTCAGGTACGACAAAATACACATGCTTTCTTTGTGAGTAGGGCAGTCGAGCCAGGTCGTAATAGTAGACCCAAGAGGACTGACCACCTAGACCGTGGATCGTAGGTTCATAAAACATACAACGTAGAAGTATTATTGAACCTAGAACCATAGTGTTACCTCTCCTTCATATCAAATTTAGGAAACATTTTTTCCAGATCCAGAACAGAAGAGCTGCCCATGACCCTTGAATTAGTAACGCGAAAATTAAGGAAGGCATGTTCGTACGAAAGTCTTTTTGTTAGTTTCTAATTGATGTTAGAATATCATATAACAAATTATAGCTGCATGTACACACAATTCTTCCTATTATATTTCATCTTTCCCGTTAGATCAATTATTATCAATTATTATTACCAAATTTTATGTAAATATACGGGTTCAAGCCCCTTTTCTCCCCGGCAATTTTCCTTTGTTTCCGCACGTACACTTTGACTAACTTAAAATTACGTTTCTTCAAAGTCTCTAGCATAATAGGATACAGCTACATCCATCTAGTGCTGTATCTGGAAACCAAATTATCTGGTTAGGAAGATAGGATCCAGACTATCCGGAAGATGGGACTTGAGTCACTCCACCAATCACGAATTTCTGAACACAGACACCATGAGCTGAAATAGTAGGTCCCCTTTTGCTATAACTTTGCTATCAAAAGACCTCATCATCTTTATTAGGTTGTAATGAATTCCTCATTACACGGAATTTATTTTTTGTAAAGTGATGTAAATATGTGCAATTTCTGTATATTATGTGTTAGTTGTAAGATTGGCCAATCTAATTAATTCTAAAATAATATTTAATGTTAGGTAAACATGCTCATGAATATAGTATGATTAAGGGATATTTAATTTGAAGATGATGTAAATAATTTGTGTATTTAATCTTTCTTCTTTCTTTTAGGAATCAAAGTAATTATTGTTGGTATATTTTAATTGTGTATTGTGTACTTGTGTTTATTTACTTATCTGATTTAATTTCTTTATGTTTTCTTTCTTAGATCTTCCAAGACTTCTTTAAAATAAAAAGATTTTGCTTTTTGTGCAAAGAAATATCTAAAGCTATGTGACTCTGAAGGTTCGTTTGCCCCCAAGCTACGAAAGGTGAGCAAGGGCTCACATTTGTTGACTGCTCTTTTTTTTTTCCGTTCCCCTCTCTCCTTCTGGGAATAAAGAGAAAGCGTTAGGGAAGCGGAGTTTTCGTCAGTGACGAGGAGGTTTCAAGATGGTCAGTTGGAAAGAAAGACTACGGAAACTATAATAGGATTACAATAGCGGCCATCGGCTGAAAATAATTTTTATGTGTAAAAAAGAGGCTCGAATGGAGTGTTTAATTCTTGTACTTATAAAAGTTGTAATTTGTGGCTGAAAAGATAAGCCGATGAATTGGTCACCAGGTAGAAAATATGTTGTGGTATTTTTATAGAAAACCCAAACAAAATATTGTTGTATCAAGGAAATAAGAGAGAGAGAGAGAGAGAGAGAGAGAGAGACAGAAATAGAAGCTAACAAAAAGAGCTGGATTTTCCTCAGATTTAAAGTACCGGCCAAGCGTGTTTCTTGAAATTAATATTTTTATACATTTTTTAAGATGTATGCTGATTAAGTTGCTTGAGGACTGAGTACAAGATCTGACAAACGAAAGTGTTTATTTGTAACTGTTCATAAAAATATTTTTGTGCAGAATTAACTCTCTTATGGTGTTCTCATTGCTATTCTTTGAAGATGTATTGTCATAAATTTTCCTATCTCTAATTCTCCTTTCTGTAGAAAATAGAATTTCCGGAAGTAGAGTAAGCGAGCGAATCTATTCAGGGTGAATAGAAGGGGCTCAGTAGAATTGTTACGGCTGAATTAGGTGGAGTAAGTCGGAAACAATTACTTCTAATATAATTCTGTGCCTATCCCTATTATTTTTTCTCCTCTGGGAGTAGAATAGTTGCATAATTAATTTCTCTCTTTTTTAATCCTAAGTACTAAATTTCTAGTAGCTAGTTACCATGGCATTAACCTATTAACTGGCGCATGGGAAAAAAGGAATTTTTTGTTCTATGCATGAGCGATTTATGTGAACCAAAAGGGATTAGAGCATGTTGGAGGAGTCTTGGGTTCTTCAATTGGCTAATTGAAGGGATTCCAATTTAGTAAATGGTGTTATATGTATGCCTGAGGATATTTTTAATTGGTGGTGTTTAGTGTAAACTGGTGGATGGAATTGGGTGAATCAATTTGGGTATAATTGATTCGATTCCATGAATAATTTTTTCTGAGGGAAACTAATTGGGGATTTTTTTATTTCATTTTTATGGTAGATATTGAATAAGAAAGATATTCTGATTTTTAGGAAATAATACCTAATTAGTGATTCAAAACGATTAATGATTAAAGTGCTTTTTTCGCCTGGTTATACGATATCACAGTATTACTCAAAGATACAAATTTGTGTTAGGAAAAGTAGGTAAATTTTGATATGAAATTAATTAATATATCCACTGATTAAGTTTCTACTGATCAATCAATCCACTGATTGAGAATCAGAGTGACAGAGCTTATGACATTTCTATGCGCAATTTAGTTGCTAAAATCATAAATTTGTGTTTAATTTGCTTATACAAGAGTCCTCCTAAGACCTTGTGTTATTCGTAGTTCGCTGCGAAAAATCTATTGATTCAATCTTTTGTATGGTGATATGGCCGTTAGTTTAAATTATTGAAACGTGCTGAAAACGTTGAGAAAGAACGGCCTGGAATAAGTTGTTTACATGCAAACAATTTTAGGTTTATTTTTGTTTAGGCATTGCCATTAGTCGAGTAGATGCTCAATGCTCTGGTTAGATGGTCTTATGAAATATTCGGCTTATAGAGACCCTTTCGATGTGAACACTTGCACTTCCATAAAGTACTTATAAGTAAATGGACCGCGAGAGACCTTTTTGATGTGAATCGAAAGATTAACAAGTAAAGTCAACATATTGAAAGAGATACCATTTAGCTGCAAACAGTTTCGTAACTACTGATCACAAGTATATCACGGCACAGCGAATGACCTTCGTTGCGGAACAAGGTTACTAATTCAGTATACTATAACGATCGATTACTAGATGCAGGTTATTCTTGCGCTTTATTAACCAGTAGATAAAACATTTGGCATGAGAAACAAACGAAAGTGCCAAAGATAGATTATTCTCTCGTTTCAAATTTGTTGACACATAAGTGAGCTGTGTTTATTACTAAACCTGATAGATATTAGCAAGACGTTATATTAATAGTAGTGACATTCCTCTTATATCATATCATGCAATTAATTCTAATTAATTACATGAGGTGTCACTGCTTCTAAAATAATTCACAGCATAATATATTCAAAACAACCCATTGCAACGTTTACCATACTATTTACAGACTAAATACGGACAAATTAACTGAGAGGCCTTTTCATCCAATTACTTGCGATACCAACATGAAATAATACTATTACCACCTATATAATCAATTTTGTCCTTTAACCAGCATGAAATATACATTCAATACTAACTGTTTACATTTGTACCCTACTAGCAATGTCTGTTCGGTTAACTGCAGGATATGGTTTTGATCGTTGGCTCATTGTTCGGTGGTACCACCTATAGTATACCAAGATTGGACCAACTGTGATTTCAGTTGGCAAAATTGGTCATATCTGCCAACCAAAACTCTATGTTCGGTCTACTACGTGAGAGCAACAAGTGGATTTAGGTGTATTTCAAATAATTTCGCTTAAAATTAATCATAACGAATTAATTTTACGATATTAACACCCTTCACACTTTATACTAACACCTAAAATTAATTTATTTTACGAAACTTACAGTATTTAGCAACATAATACCATTTCAAAACCTGTGTGTTCAGATGTACTTGGTGCCGATCGAGGTAGTAAAGCGTGTTAGTACGCTAGTCCATTGACTCGAAAATAGAGGTTTCGAATCCCGCCTAAGCGTATGGATGGATGTTAGTGTGATATTAACTTCGGATATAAGTAGTTAGGATAACTCAGTAGTGACAGGTATTTTCAGAAAAAAGGAATAGCTAAAGTAAAATGAATTAAAGCCCGCTAAAGGCGAGAAATATGTTTAAAAGAGTGGCTGAAGAGTGCAGCGTTGAGCTACAAACCGCACCACTCGGGTTCGAATCCCACCAAGGACAGACTTTTTCTTTTATACTTTCATAAAAATATAATTTTTTCTTGGTAGTATTTATGAATAAATATTTTTTGCATGTTTTTGCATTTCAACATTTTATAATGGTCACTGAATTTCGGGTTTGATTAGCCCAGTGTTGTGGATGCGTTATTTGCCAGAAGGAAGGCCGAGCGAGCAAACAAACGGTTCCCCGACAATGCTGTCCCACCGTGGCCCAACCGTCTGGCAAATGGTCAGCCATCGTTCGCCCAACCTACATTGCTGCTCGCGTTTCTTCTCTTTTGCCAAGATCGGAAGATCTTCTTTTAATTACATGTTAATACATTTATATTTCTGAAACATTGATAGGCGATAACAAACACTGTAGGAACATTGCTAGGCAATAACAAATACTAGGCGATAGTACAGTTTAATGCTGTAGGAACGATTTGCATTTATGTGAACGCAAAAGTCTTTATAAATGGTGTGATATGTATTTGTGGAAATATATGGGTTTAAAATACGAAACAGTCAACAAATAATTGAGTGAAAAATATGGGCATTTATTTATTTTTTGCAAAGTACGATACGGACTTTCCGTAAACTCCTCTCTTTATGCAATGATCTGAAAGTTAAAATTCGTAGAATAGTGTTATTAGTACCATCACGTACCGTCAATAGCCCCGCCGCCTAATTCTCAAGATGGCGTCGTCCTAGCGAACAATTCAAAGGCCACCAATGAACGCAAAGCACCATTCTTTGTCAAGCATATGCAGTTCAACATAAAGAAAATAGATGACACTATTAATAAAATAATGCATTAATAAAATAAGAAACAATAAAAAAAAGTAAGACAATGAAACTTTTTTTTACTCCAGATTCTTATAACATTCAATTAAGAAGTTTCATTTATTCGAAAAAAAAAATCAGGAGGCAACGGAAGAGAATTAATTATGAGACTGTGACTATATGTTAGGTAAGCGTACCGATTATGGCCCAGGTCCCCAATGTGACCCATCCTCCAGATATCTTCAGCCTTTCGTTGGTGCTACTAGATGTCACCGTAAATTATATCCTTATGACATGAGGAAGCATATTTAGGACACTTATTTGTTTGCGAGTGGCGTGATCGGCAGCAGCTCCAGTTGAGGTGGCATATTGAGCAAGAAAATATGTTGCCGATATTTTAGCAAGATAAGTAATGTTTCGTTGCAGTATATATTGTTGAAAACCTAATCAGTATAATGTGTGGATACTGTAGTTATGAGAGCATCCCTGAACATAAAATGTGTGCGACACAACCCATTACATTTTGTAACTAGCAGGCCCCAGAGAAAGTAAAGAGGACAATCAATAGTGCGCAATATGGCTCACCGTGGCACGCAGGCAAGATGAGCCATACCCGGAAAAATGAATTCATAACTGTTTAAAATGAAAGAATTGGGTATTTGAAATGTTTGTACAGAACACTCATCATCATAATGTGTAGTAATTAAAACGACGATAATGCCAGGCAATAAGGAAGCTATCAATCATTCCAATACAAAGAATAAGAAGATTAAAACCAAAACAAACCAAGTGTCATTACGTTCAAAACGACCAGAATTTCATCAACTGCTTCTAATAGTCCTGAAGAACCGACACTGAGTTGCTTCTAGTCTTGTGAATCTTCGTTTTGTTACCTTTGTCAGGCAGACAGGCTTGCAGACATTTTTCTTCGCGTGTCGTAGCGCAAATACGTTATTAAAGAGTGTATTGGAATCACAGATAAAAGATCACGGACCATTTCATTATTTCTCATGTGTGACATGACGTTCTAAACTTCTTCGTTTGTGTTACACTTCTTCTTATTTTCTCTTCTTGAATATTCACTTCTTTTTCACAAATTTTGGTATTTTGTATTAATACAATATCCTTGATTTTGTAATGTCATATAAATTATGTATACCTGTAATATAATATATCTCAGTATATAGCATTTACAAGTAATACAGACAGATTACATATAGCTTTTGCCATACGCTCGTTTTCTATAGCGGGCCATATTGGGAACAGCATGTTCCCAATATGGCCCACTGGCAACATTTTAGTTTTCGATTTATTACATTTTTATACGTCATTTCTAGGAAGCAGATTTATTTTCTCATTTGTCCAAATAGTCTCCCAACTTGATGGTTCAGGCGATTTGCACGAATAAATAGTTTTTCTTCGTGGAAAAGAGATCAACAAAGTTAAGGTGGGCCATATTCGGGCATCTTACCTTAAATGAAATATCTTTGAACCAAATTCAATATACTTTTCTCAAATATACACAGAATCTGTAACTAAAGATGAAATGCTCATTTCAGCTCAGTACAGTACAAACATTATAGTGTGTCTCGGTTATGATTCTAGGTTCAAATATGATCTGAAATACATAAACTAACTTAACATTTCCCTGTGTAACTTACGCGGTTTTAAGATTTCCTGTACATGCATTCTAGAAGTAGTCGCTTTCTAGTGTAACATAAAAGTGACACAGGAAATACGAGGTTAAGTAATTAGTTAATACGAATTTCGCCGAACTACGCTTAAGCCTATCATAATCTTGCATCTCATCTGTTTGGAATAACGTAAATACAAGAATTTTATCTCCTCATTTTAAATGAAGTTCATTAATTTTTATTACAACCATTGAACTCTAATCCAATATGAACCAAAGTTTCAGTTCTAACTCAGTTTTATAGTCACTGTATTTTTCCAGCTATATCCTCATTATTGCAACTAACATGTGTATTGTTTATAGGATGTGCTATTATGTACACAGTCATCTATGTGTGTTAATCAATAATTGAGATATAAATAAAACTATTAAGCATACACAATCCTGAGTATTGACAATTTGGATTAACGGTCAAACAAAGTTAAGTGTTTGTTCTGAAGTTTATTTTTAGAAACCAATCGAACAGTCCAGTATAGTTACGTAGAACTCAATAAATAAAATAGCATAATTTCTCTTATCCATTTTTAATTCCTTTCTCCCGGATAAGATGGTTCCTTTTGCCCAATAATTACTTTATTTCTAATTCTGATTGCCTTTTTCTGTAATTAAAAAAGATTTTATTTTTCGTTCTTTCAACCCCACACAGTTTCCTCATCGTTTTCTGATAGTCACTTATAAAATAAGCAATGAATCAATAATAACGAATACGCAATATATCACATAACAAATAATAAACCCTTGCCGATGATGATTGCTGATTATGCGATTTACAACTTGAAATTCCTTTAAGTGACCAGTGTTTCACGTTATTTTATGAACGTGAAGGTATTGTAGACGAACATAAGTTTATTTGGGGCAAGTTCTATCTGTTATAAAATCATTATAATTTTGAAAATAATTGTACAAAGTCTCACGGTCAAAATGCAGACTGATGCCTTCATAACAATTAACCATTTTATTATAGTTTCTAACAAAAACATGATACTTTTAAATCTAGGGTGACATTGAGTAGTTTGGTAAAATACCTGGAATGGTGTAATGAAAAACGATAATGTTATTAGAGATGGTAATTCTAGAATCCAATGAGATAAAAACAACATGAAGGCAAAAGGAGGAGGTAATAGCATATCTGTGCTCCTTAAAAGAGATTAAAAGTATATATTTTAGTAATAGATAAAAGCAAAAATACGCATGTGTCTTCATGTTATTTCAGTTTGCTGTTCACAATAATAATAATTTAAATGTTCTTCAATACAAATATCTATTCCTCAGTGTATTAACAGATATATGTACAGAGTTAGATCCTGAAGATAGATAAGCACATACGTAGATAGGCAGTCAGAATGGCAGACATACCCACACACCAACACACACACACTCACAAAACACATTACATCCATACAAACGTATATTCGCAAAAAGTCTCATATCCGGAAAGAGAATGACACCGTACAAACAAACTAAAAAATGTCAATTTTTTTGACAGAAAAGATCTTTTTTTTAGAAAAAAAAGGGGGTACTGAGATGCTGGTATATACATGTCATCATTCGAAAAGTCTTGTTTGGTCCATTGCATCTAAAACTCATCTTCGTTCTGGCAGCTTCAAATGGACGAATGGATAGATGACAAGATGGATGCGACCGGGACTGGAAACGGTAAAGAGAACGTAGGTGGGAGCCACGAAAGAGAAGGAAGAAAAATAGAATGATGAGAGAGATGAATGATAATCCGAGGTTGCTTGCACAGGATGTGTTAATGAAAGAGTTAGAGAGAGGGTGGGAGAAAAATACAGGAGTGCATTTCGAATGAAGAGGGGATGGAATTTGTGGAGACGAGATCTGTTGACGACCTCGGCGGTCACATTCGAAATGCCCAGAAGAGCTGAAACCTTATCTTCAGCGTTAGTTAATGATGAACCTGCCACATCATCCTTGAAATGTAATCTCTCCAGTAACATTTTTAAAAAAGAAGTTACGCTTTTTTCTTCTGTTTTTTTTTTTTTCATCAACGATTTGAGTTCTTCATTCGGAGATGATGCTATCTCTGACATTTCTCCATCTCACTTTTTCCTCACTCTCTATTAACTTTCTCTTCGACTTTGTGTCAAGTGACATCGATTAACAACAGAAGATACATTATCTTTAAAATATCTTTTGTTTACTCTTTCATCTAGCTTGCGTTCTAATTTTTAACGGAATCTAATATACATATATCAAAAGCCTCTTCATACTATCACGAATATCAAGTATGATATTCTTTCATAGATTCTAGTTCTTAAAATAAAAATCTTTCTCACCAATATTTTATGTCCCAGCTTAATTTCCATGTAATGAAGCGGAAGAGAGTAACGAGATTCCAACACAGTATTTAGGGAGAGATTCCGCCAGGATTTTTAGTTGGGAGGGGGGGGGGGGTATAAAGTCAAAATTTGGAGGGTGTAAATGGAAATTTTAATGTTTTCTATCGATTTTTGAAGGTAAACATTTTAAAGTTGCAGGTTGTTTTTGATAATTTGGGGGGTGACACACCCCACAGGGGAGGTTCTGACGGAATCACTGTATTAAGGATACAATTAAAAATAGTTAAAAAGGCGGACATTGAACGGTTTTCTCAACATTAAGTCACCCTTGTCTTTTTAGGTAGATTTCGAAGAAAATATACCTATTGAGTATATCGGTAGGAGAAATATACCTATCGGTACGATATGAAAGTGTATATTTAT
>JAGDQP010040407.1:0-17312 GCA_022664845.1 Lepisma saccharinum | reverse complement strand
TAGAATATGCTCTATCAGGAAAAAATTGCCAAATATGCATATATATACTCTAACAAAGTACCTTTATTTAATTAGTTCTTTCATGAAATGCATTTCTATGCATATTCATATTTAGCAAGTCATCAGGCTTAATCGTGAAAATCCTAACCCTACTCATGACCAAGTCTGGCCTGAGCCTTAGATGCTTAAAGGTCATAAATAAAATTCAATAAATGCATTACTAAGTAGCTAACGGTTCAGGTGTAATTATTGTGACTGGTATTTTCTAGTTATACAGGCTGGTAATGTAAGCTCCGGCACCGTAACATTGCATGATCTAAAAATAAGTCAAGAAGTCTTAGTCATTAGGAAATTCCGCCGCGTTTCAGAACTACAGACTTCTGAAAGAGTGGGAAAATGAATTTTCGAGCTCCATATTTCAAACACCACTAACATGCTAGCTGAAACGGCATTGCCAAAAGCTTCAAACCTATTCTTTAAAATGCGTTTTCGAAAATTGTGGAAACGCGAAGAATTTGCGAAGCATGTACGGGATCCCCAAATATTCTCTAAAGAAAAACGTGTCGGAATTAGCATGAATGGGACGACCTTCCAGCAGGTCGTTTGCGCCAAGTTGATATCTCGAACAGATTGCATACGCTGAGAGTTAAAATAAAAATGATAAAAACTGTGATGTTGCAGAAAAATTAGGAATAAGAATTACATTGGGCTCATTCAACGGACTAAAATAGCACTAAACGCTGAAAGAGCATTCTAATCGTATTGGTTGCTACCTATAGGCAAACCAATAAGATTTAAGTGCTTTCTCAGCGCTTAGTCTGGTGAATGCGCCCATTATCTTCAACGAACGTTTTGTTTGTTTGTTATCAATTAGAGAGAATTTCATTGTTCTGTTGGAAATCTGTCATTACGTACTCCCTCTTGACTCATGCTGAAAGTTGTCTTACGTATACTTATTTCGATCAGTATTGCCAGATGAGTGACATAAAATATCGGGACACAATTTGTAATTATTTTAAACACATCTAAATTGTCAATCTTCAGGAAACACCTCGATATAAAGTTGTAATTGTTTCCCAATTCCTTTCCATATTCCTTTAATGAACGTAAATAATATTGTCTAGCAATTAATTAAAAAGGAGATTTTTACACATTCACTCAACTTTTAATAATTTTAATATTCTGTTTTACTCCAAAAAATGGTCAGAATTTATTACCCCCACCAAGAGTTAATCATATCGTAAGGAATATTTACACTCTGTCAATGACTAACATTTAAAAAATCGGGATAAAGGTCATCCCGACATAGCATTCAACGAGAAGCGGGATAAAATACCCCCAAAACCAGGAAAGTTTCCGATTTTATCGAGACGTCTGGTAACCCTAATTTCCATTTCCTTTTACATCAGAGAATTTCTGGGAATCTCTGTTACTTCCTTTCAGGAATCCCGCAACGTACCCATTGTACACTTTTCGAATTTGCAACTTTTGGATAGATCAGATTTAAAGTCTTTTGAAGATAGTATGGTGCATCCGCTCTACTGCTAGTGATATTGGAAATGTGAAGCTCTGAATTTAATTTAAGGACGCTTTCGGAAGCCTGTAACGACGAAACGAGGGGCGATTTCCACGACTTCTTTCCTTACCTTTTGGTGTAATATCGTACCTCGAATTTTGTCGGTGCATTACGTTACCTACCCCATATATTACCTTCAAAACAAAATTATTTTCCTCTGTTACAACATGATTTGTTACACCTATTGTTACTTCTGTTTATATGCAAAAGTAAAAACTTACTAAATCGTTAGTTAAACACTATGTCCTAAGAGTAAAACAACCATAAAGTGGTTACAGTGGAAAAGCTCCATTACACACTCCTATGTGAGAAAAAAGTAAAGAATATATCGTCTGTTACAAATATAAGTAACGTCTAATCTGTGTTATTTGCAGCGTAATGTAAATTAATGGCAATTATAATTCTAATCTGACGCACGTTTCTAATACAGGAATCGTGAAATTTGTTGATAATCAGTGTGAATAAGAATTACTTCCATATTGGTCATACATGTCATTCTGAGGAATTGAGTATAACCTTTGTGCTCTACCGAACAAAAAGGAAGCGATATTTTGTTTCAGAGTTTATAATGTATAAGCATCCTCAAGTAAAATATTGTCAATCAGTTATCAGGTCTAGAAAGTAAGCATTCTTTATTGATGTCCTTGAAATAACAGGTAAGTTATCTTCTTGGACGCTTCAGTAAATAAATAAAGATCTCAGGGTCTTGACGTGTGGGTATCTTCCGAACTACTGAGTAGATTTGCGGCATAAACGTTGGAATGCCCAACTTTGAATAGACCACGGCTTATGCACTGTGGTGGGAGCGAAACTCAACGGCAACTTCTTTAGCCCAAGTGTTTCATCTCAGAATAGAAATTAATTTGAAAATAAAGACAGTTCTTTTATAGACTTTAATAAGCCATTATACAGCGTAACGGGCCATATAGGGACAAATAATGTGAAGTCTGTTTAAAAATACGAACCCTAGCATTTTAACATCCTTGGCCGTCAATACATCTAAGTTTTTTAATAATTGTGACAAAACATTTCACTGAAAATTTAAAGCAGTCAACAAACCTAAGAACTTGTATTTATAAAATAATAATGCGATCTTAGTAAATTCAAACTTCCATACATCATAAAATACTTTTAATTCATTAGTTACTACTAAAATCAATAGCTTATCCGCGCGCCATCTGTTGTTCACTTCCTCAACAACAACATTAAACTCTACCAACCGAACCCGATAATGAAGTAGCTTCAGTTTAAATACTTATTTATTATTCAGCCCAAACATTGTAAAACAAATTTAATTAAAACAGATAAAGTTCACACTAGTAATAAACATTCTTTGAGCATTAATACTTCATTCTAATAATGAAAAACAATCATTAAATTAGCTTCTAGCCAGTACATAGAATAGCTCCTAGCCCATATGTAGCATCCTTACATAGTGCTAAACGAAATGAGATATTATACCTTGTACATTATGTGCAAGGGCATATTTGTAGTTCTTAAAAGTATTTTGTATTCCGTATATT
Source organism: Lepisma saccharinum (assembly GCA_022664845.1). Lineage (NCBI taxonomy): Eukaryota > Metazoa > Arthropoda > Insecta > Zygentoma > Lepismatidae > Lepisma > Lepisma saccharinum. The sequence continues at coordinate 14,213 of JAGDQP010040407.1, read as the reverse complement.
ATGTAAATTTTGCACTAAAGGATTGTTATTCTTTAACTTGTGAAAATAGGAGTCAGGAATATATTAATAGCAGTGATTTCCTTACGTTTGTTTTCCAGAAGTTATGCCCTTCTATATAATGTACAAGGAGGAAATTACTAATTCTTAAGAGCCATTGTTTCACTTGTGAATATATAAGGCAAGAGCATTGTTATTTTTTATGATGTATCTAAATATGTGTGTTTACCAAGCCTTAGAACAGATGGTGACCGCACTGAAGCTTAGGGTAAGTCATGTTAATCTATTAAATGACATGACGTTATCTGCTTTATCATCTCTATGGCGGCTCGTCATTTGTCAGTTCCACAGAACAAATAATATTATTATGTGTGCCATATTGCCTACAAACATCGAACAAGCTACATTGTTTGCTCAAAGCTCCTTCTTAATAAAATCTGTAGGTGTGATTCTTGTGAAATTGTATGTATGTCTACACATATAGGTGTAATGAAATATATTTACTATTGAGAAATCAAGTTGTTACCTCTGTAATTGCATTGTTATTACTTTTCTAAGGAGAAAATAATTATCAACTATGTTTTTGTAGCTTGCCTACCCTTGACAAATGGGCGAGAATAAAATTATATTTCATTTCGAAATAGGTATTATTATTTCATCCTTGAGAGATTCAAATTATTGTGTTACCCCTGCGATTCTACTAACAATTGTGAAGGCTCCGAGGGTACCTTGATAACGTCTCATACGCAAATTTTATAGAAAATAGGTTGGCAATACTGACAATTGCGCTACTTGTGTATGGTGACATCCACAATACCTTTAGTTGTGTCGAATAATAATGACAAGTTTGGTGCTACTACGTCTAACGTATTAGTGGAAGCAATTTAAAAAAATGGATTTTATAGACAATAGGTTGGCAACACTGAAAACTGGGGCGTCTGGGGACGGGGATACTTACAGTATATTTCTATTATGAGGAATAATGTTTGTCGATTCTGGTGAAGATAGGCCTAACTGAATGTAAGCAATTTGTAAAATTGAATTTTAAAAAAATGGGTTGGCAACACTGAACCAGTTTACCAATTAAAGTTGTTCTGATGGATATGAACCTGAGGCTTTTTGGACAGGAACTGAACGATGCACCAGGATTATAAAGTCCCTTTGTGTAAGCTACGTTATCGAAAGACCTAAAACGAAATGTAACATATTTCAATTAATGTAACATATTACTAAACAATCGTTCCAATAAAAGAAAAACGTGACATTCAGTTAATCGGAGAATTAGTTATGCTTCGTAATCAGGATGCACTCTCATCAACTCGAAAATTTTCTTAAGAAGAAGTTCATTATTTACCTTTCCTAAAAATAGATTTGGATAATCGTGTCCCAAAACGAACACAGTCTAGTAAAATCATTTCCAATAAGCTGAATTTTCAGTTTAACTCTAGTTGAAAAAAGAAACAATAAAAACCAAGCGTGTATAAAACAGCTAAGAACTTTGGTTCTTAAAGAAAAAGCTACTGACTTTCTGTGGTTTATAATCATGGAAAGACAACCTTCTTGAGATAATTATAACATTACCCAATTGACTTAATCCGATTTAGCATAAGACTATACATTTCTTAGCAGTAGAAGCAGCTACGTCCGAAGCCTGTCTCAATTGAATTGAATAGAATTTATTTATGTCCTTTAGGCATCTCAGGCTCAGGCCGAAATAGGGTGGAGGAGTTCATTCTGCCGGGACCTAGTTTGTAGGTACCATCCTGGAATTTGTCTGGTGTAACTAAGGAAAAAGTATGGAAAACCTTATTCAGAATGTGTGTCTGCTGGGATCGTCCCCAGAAACTTCCGATTACTAAGTCAACGCTCGGTGCATACCAATTGAACTATGTCCGCTCGGTGAATAAAAGTATGGCTGACGACGTTTTTCCTAAAGAGTATCTTCCGAGGAAATTGAAGGGTACAGGTACCACGTGAGTATTCGATTCATGGAACTGCAGGAATTTGAGTAGGGACTGCGGGTATTGAAGGACTTTTAAACAAGTGTCGCCTCTTTCAATAGGAATTCAAATAATTAAACGAATGATTATGGGAAATAGAACTATAACTCGTAAAATAATACAAACTTAAACACTTAATCAGATAATTATCTCAAGTCGAACAGTCATTGGAATGTAAAGAGAACTCGAACCATGTGAAGTCCAACAGTCATTCTAATTTATAAAGAGAACTCGAATTATATCAAGTCAAACAATCATTCGAATTTAAAGAGCACTCGAGCTATACCAAGTCGAACAGTTATTCGAATTCAAAGAAAACTTAAACCATATCAAGTCGAAGAGTCATTCGAATTTAAGAGAACTCGAACAATACCGAGTCGAACAGTCATTCGAAATTTCGAATTTAAAGAGAATTCGAATAATGTCAAATCGATCAGTCTTTCGAATGTTCACAAGGAGCTCGAAAAATTGTCTAACAAACAATCGAATTATTATTCGCACAAGAAGCATTACAATAAATCTCTAAGAATTATTTGGACTCCTATGAATACCGAATATAAAAAAATATGACTCTCACTATGGTATTCGATGACGAAATTATTTTATTTCTAATAGCACCGATCACAACCATGCCATATAGAATATTGAATTGTTTACTAACCATTTTATAAAGGTTACTAAATTATGTCACTAGTACACCAGAGGGAATGCTGTTTCTAGATTTCAATAAGTGAAGCAAGACCTCATATGTGATGATAAATGCTACAATGTGTGACAGCGGAAAAATACCTTCAATTCTAAATTATAAGCGGGACAACAATTTTCACATTTGGTGTGTGTATCACATATTGTGGACGTTATATAAGAGGCACTCCTCATTTGACAGTGAGAATACAGAAGTATGTGAAAACAAGATTTTAGCAAACTGGTTAGTGGAAAGTTTTCTTTTACATGCTTCTTAAACGTCCATGACTACTGCCAAGAAGATGTTACGTAAGAAAAGGATGAACAAGATAACATTAGTTGTGTCTGTTAAAAAAAATGGAAGCATTTCCAGTCCCAGTGGTATTGTGGTGAAATCCATAAACGTGAATCAAAACTGTGGAGCTCTGGAAAAATTCAAATCCTTGTCACAGCAATCATCTTGACTGAAGTTTTCCAAGCGTTCTAGAGTCCTAGTAATGTAAACTTTGATGAGTAAGGCTTTTCAAAGATATTCAGTTCCAATTGCAGATTCTAATCCAGAAATTGCTTGCTCGAGTTGAGTTATGAAAGTATAGTGAGTGATTATTCAAGTCGGGTTCAAGGAAGGTACCCTGAGCTACTCCAGTTAATTTCAAAATGTAAACTATATGTCTTTTATAAGAAAATTTCTTACCGTTATACCAACGTTTTAAACGACATGCGAATGTATGAGGTGGAATTACAAGCACGTGATTATGTTAGTACCAATGGTTGTTGATTTTGTTATACACTGTTGGACTTCTTCTGTTATCAACTAATTTCACAATTATACAAATTTTTGACAGGATCACACTGAAAAGGTTAAAATAAAACGGATCAGTCTACGCAAGAAAGAAGTAGGATTGTACATGCATGCACTACAAATGTTATTTAAATTTTTATTGGGGATAGTTAGAAAACAATAGGCACTTTAAACATTAGGTTTATATGGTACATGTCTGTTTGTTAATTATTTCTTCTGACTACACATAACCTTTACACAAATCCCTGTATACGTTACGGAATTTTTGGAGTTTATTTGTGGCCTTCAAGTATCTACGGGATGAGAGTAGGGGAAAGGATATCGGAAAGAGTTGACCAGGGTCTAAGTTGAAGATACCATCCAGTCATTTGCCTAGTGTCACTGAAGAAAATCTTAGTCCGGATGGTCGACCGTTGCTATCGAACCCAGGACCTCTGAAATGCGTCGTAGGAGCTGAATCCCACGTCGGTAAAAGTCTTGAGGTTTGAGGCTGAAAAACTTGTTCTAGCCTGGCCGCTCCGATCGCAATATTACTCATAGTAGCAGCCTGTCCATCTGTTGTCAGTAGGAGATGGCATTATTATTGGTTTGGTTAGGTTCTAGGAGCTACCAGCCTTGGACAACCCACTGCATACTTAACGCAACATTTTTGCGATAAAATAGTTCTGGTTTGGACGTCGATAGAGGCAGTTCAGTAACAGTTAACTGCATCTTCACCATACACTTGCAGAATATTGCGGCAGGATGCGACCGAATTATTGTCTTTATCAAACTTAAAAAGTAAACATCAGTGTCCGATGCACTCATTATGAGTCTCCATTACACCGACACGATACGCTGTCCCTATCTATTAGGCCTCCTGTGCCTGTAGATGCTGTAATCCCCATAGATTCACGCAGTGGGAGCGTCATCTATGGGGTCAGTTCGTCGCTAATGTGGAACATGTCAAAAAGGGTAGAAGTTTTGCTCTTACCCAATACTTTCTATTACTAAAGGAAAATCTGTTTTCTGAGTTGGATTCAGTTGAGTTTTCATGAAGCGTTGCCATATGAAGATTTTGTGGAAGTCAACCGAAAATCATTACGATTTGTTACTCAGTGATTCCTCCAGACTTCCCCCTCTCTGTGAGGGTGTAACGCCCAAATCCTTGTAGGACAACCCCTAACCTTACATTTGTTACGGTAAAAATCGATAGAAACCTTGCAAAACTACACTTACACTCCCAATTTTGCCTTTACATCCCACAAACTGAAAATTCTGGCGGAATCCCTGCTCCTATCCAATGCTCAAACTTGTTATTTGTGACTGTTGGACTGAAAAGGTAAGTACAATATTGCAAACTGTCATTATTTAGCTATAAATAACTGATAAACAAACAAACAAAAAAACTTTCTTAAGCTATGGCCAAGGGACACTTTGAATGGAACTAGCACGATTGGATGAAACAGGGATAGCTACGGTGGTGGAAAATGGCAATGTCTATTTTTATCAAACTCCGTAGCTTCAATTATAATTCATAGAATAAATTAAATCCCTGAAGATTTATGAAACGTTGCGACCCCGCCACTACTCGAAAGATCTCAAGAACAAAAATTCATGTATGGAAATTTACTAATAAAGATTTTAGCAATCTTCGTTTTCTTTAAATTTGAGGACTTTCAAGTATTACCTACCAAGACTTTACAGGAAAAAGGTCGTGAACCACACTTTTTTTTTTTTAAAAAAAATCTCACATTTTCCCATTAAATTGTTTATTATGCCTCAGTATTTTTACTGGAAAGAAGTTGTAATTTATTTCTGCACCGTTCAAGAGCTATTGAATGTCAATTCGAACTCAACCCACAAGCATAGGTTTATGTTACCGGTAAAAGATAGTCAGCCATCTTTGAAGAAGGTTTCCACAATCTATTTGCTGCCTACGTGCCTGTAGACTCGTTTCCTGCCACATTAAAAGTCCGCCGTCAAATGTACAAAAATAGGCTTCCGTGGGCTCCTTCGTAATGCAATTGTGATAGTGGTCTCAATCTCTTTGATTGGTCTAATTTCGATGTTGGCACTCTCGAAAATAATGCGTTTGAGTGCTGCGCGAGAAAAAAAATGGCTGCCATCACAAACACTTTTAGGTAGGTTTCGTAGAATTCATTTTCAACTCCGTTTGAGCTAGAGATACATAATTTGGCTTAAAGGTGTACTATCAAGAGTAGTTTAGGAAAATATTAAAAAAAAAAAAAAATGAAAAAGTCACCATCTTGGATCCAAAATTACCGCCAAATCTATTGTTGTATAGAATACTCAGTCTAAACGGCTAGGGATAGAAAAACGAAATTTAGTATGACGATACATCATCACTAATAGGTTACCAAAATATTACAAAATATCTCCAAAGACGCCATCTTGGATCCAAAATGGCCGACCCCAAAAATTAATTTTCCACACCGTTTGAGCGAGAGATACAAAATTTAACATAAAGTTCTATTATCAAGAGGTGTATAGAACATATTTAGGTGTCTCAAGTATCCATCAGTCGGGAGTGCAAGTGATTTCGACGCCAAGCCATTTATGACTTCGCCTCGATTTCCAGCTTGCTGACAAGGATGACCTAAAGCCACTCGGCAGCCTCGTTGGCTCCTCAGAACGAAGACACAGAAGTGTAGACATTTAAATCTTTATTTAACCATGGCTCCACTCCATCCTAAAAACAAACCACCTTCGCGGACAGATAAGGAGAAGAATGAGAATAAGAGAGAGAATGAAGAGAAAGTCAATGAAGATAAAAGTAAGGAAACGCATATAGTTAGTAAATCAACCAGTGACAAAGTAGAGGAACAGGCAAGTGTCGTACCGAACATCACAGGATATCTTGTAATTAAAGGGAAGAACGAAACAGAAAGTCCAGGTGGTTTGAAGGGGTTATCCCATTTCATTATTCAAAGGCAACTTGCTCATGTTGCTGGCGACTTTAAGTAATGTCAACGGCACCCTATTAGTGGAGACTACAAACCAGTAATCTCCTGAAAATAAAGTCCCTAGGGCCATTTAAAGTTAAAGTTGAACCACACCGTCAACTGAACTTCAGTCAGGGCGTAACATCTTGTTGGGACTTCAAAGAAGTCCCTGCAGAGGAGACTAAGAATGAACTCGCCAGCCAAGATTTAGTTAATGTTAGAAGTATTAAAACCAGAAATAGTGGCAAACCCCAACCCACGGAAGTCTCTAATTTTGACTGGCAACAATGGTAGGAGGTTTGCTTGGCAACGTAGGCCCTCTTACTGTTTTTATATGGTGCCGAATAATATTATGCCAACATTGGTCCAACTAGGTCTAACTGAAGGGAAACAATTTCAACAGTTGATTTTTAGAAAATGAGCTGGCACCCAAATCAGTGCGCTAATCAAGACGGTTCCAGGGGCTCTCAGCTAGACTAGCTAATACCTTTCGAGTGACACCTCATACATGTCTATACACCTTGTGGTTCATGAGAATTTTTGGCATGGCTGGCAACACTGACAACGACGTTCCTGGGCAGCTGGAATATCCGAGGTATGTTCGTATGTGTCAAACAATGTTTATGCCAAGTTGTTGCTGCAATGACTAATATAATTGAAGCTATATAAACATAGATAATTTTATAGAAAGTAGGCTAGCAACTCTGGAAAGAGGGTTGCTTGGCAGTGTAGTCTCTCTCAGCGTTATTGTTATTGTGTCGAATAATGTTTATGTCAAGTTTGGCGCATCTAGTTCTAACTGATTGCAAGCAATTTGAACAATTAATTTTTAAGGATTTTTTAAAAAGAAAATAGGCTGGCAACACTGAACCACTGCACCAATCAGGACGGTTCCAGAGGCCCTGAGCTAGTTTAGTATAAACTTTTCCAAAGACACCTTACACACCTCTCTGTCCTTGTAGTTCCTGAGATTTAATTTCTGAATACGGGCAGACAGAATGAGAGGATTGATTATAACTTATAAGGTTCCTTTTAGTTATAGCTTCGCTATCAAGGGACCTGAAACTTAAGTAATAAATTTACTTCACTTTTTTTCTCTCCTGGAGAAGCATCTAACGACGGTCATTTCAATCACGGAGTGCAAATTAAATTTTACAATTTACAACAGCCAGACGGCCTCGTAGCTTAGTGGTAGAGCGTTGGCTTAGCTTTCAGGAGATCTGGGTTCAATCCCAGCGGCCGGCCATCCTGACTGAGGTTTTTCCTGGCTCACAGCAGGCAAATGCCGGGATGGCACCTTCAGCTTAGGCCCTGGCCGAAACCTTCCAGCTTCCTGTCCCTTCCCCTATCCCGGCTTGAGCCTTAGATGCCTAAATCCATAAATAAAATTCAATTCCAGCCGCACGGCCTCGGATGACTGGCCCTCCACCTTCATCATTAAGGGCCCTCCTCTCGTCCGCCCCACATTTTCCATTTTTCAAAATCTAAGAGCATTATCAAAATTTTTAGAACATAGCGCACTAGTATTTACAAATTACTACGAAATACAATGGACAGCGATCTTGAGATCTTGTCGATTGATGAGTACTGAGACTTCATTTAAATAATGACGTCATAATTTTTGAAAACGTATCACCATTGAGATGGTATCACTCATGAATGGACAAGCTATCGAGATCGACTGAGTTTTCAGTCTAATAACTCTACCAGCTGGTTCAGTGACCATAACCACTAAACCCCGACACCCCTCTTTTTCTGTTTTAAACTTCAACCTCAACCTCGCTTAGTCTCGACCTCACTCAACCTCGACTTCGCCCACGGACTTCAACCTCGACCTCACTCAAACTCAACCTCGCGATCTCATTTCGACCTCGCGATCGAATTTAAACCTCCACCTCACAGTTTGAGATCGAGATCAAATGAGGTCGATGTTGGAGCTCGCGAGGTACGACCTCGCGGGATTCAATACCTCTGCTACAAGGACTACTTATCATTGCCACATAATAAGTCATTGCCAAATATCCTTGAAGAGACAGATGGGGAGGGCTGAAGATTAAAGTGTTTTGATGTACGTAAACGTGTTTTCATACTTTCTAAGTAATAGTTTTTTCTTCAAATTGTTTCTGTCTTCAATAAACAACACTGTGGAAACTACAACAGATTGTATTTGACTTAACCAATGCACGACCACAAAGAACATTGGAAAAAGGTCATAAGTCACATGTGCAAAATATATTACACTAAAATGTATTGCACCACTGTACAAGATTTCTAATGATGTAATCAGACAGCAATTGTATTATATTTCTTTGAAGTCGAATTAAGAAAGGCAACAATTCCTGGTTATACAGCAAGTTCTTTCCTCCACCTGAAAAAAAATATTAAAATTGTGAGTTACGACCTTCTTCCTGTAAGGTGTCGATATGCACGTTTATAGCCATTTTATACCTCCTCCTCTTATGCTTACGTAAGACTTGTTACTTATCGTTGTTTCCTAGCCGAAATAACATTAAATCTTTAAACGCTGAGCACTATCTCGCGTGCGTGGTTGTCTTTGGGTGGAAATTGGAGATGCTCAACAACCAGAACAAGCTGTCACTCTGCAAGAACTGCAGAATTCTATCACAGTCCATAAAATAAGGTTGTAGAGTTTCCTAAAAAATATCCTTTACATCAATTACAGTTTTACCTGAAAGTATTGTTAAACAGCCTTGAGAAGATCCGGACTAAGTGACGACAACGATATGGGAAAGCTCCAGTTTTGACTTCATCGCCATACGAAGAAGAGTTCTTGATTTGATCACTAATCCGAAAATGTAAGTAAAGTGAAAAAAGTGGAGGAAAAACCAAAATCAGAAAACTTTTCCACAGAAACGAGACGGAAGAAGATAACACTTAAACTATTTACTGATCTTCCAAGAAGTAAAGAGGAGCGGAATCAAGTTTGGTTTAATCCAGTTCGGAAAAGGAAGTTGACGGCGCGTCATGAACTACAATGAACTATTTTCTACATCAACCAGGTGGAAAGATTGGATTCAATGTGTACAGTGTAAAACCTGGGCACATGAGCTGTGCAGTGGGGCAGAGGAAGAAGATGAAATCTTTGTGTGTGACTTTTGTGCATAGGAAGTTGTTGATTTAACTTCAGTTATATATAAAGAAGAGAATCCAATTGGCTTGATTTATCGAACAGCATATCCAGAAATTGATTTCAGATGTCCAAGAAGATTTGATCAAATAAATTAACAACTAGTTTCTCGGTGTATAAAAGACAACAACATAGCAACATAACATTACAAGACTATCACGATTCAGCCAAATATTCATTCAATGGAGTTAAACAATTTAAAAAAGATTGATTTAACATAGATCAGTTTGCGTATACCATACACCTCAAAATTACACAAAATAGTAAACAAATTTTGTTCTTATATACAACTGTAACGAGGAATGGTGTTGCTCAAATAACATCGACAAGTCATATCATATAGGGTATAGAGAGATATTATTCGGTTCAGAAGCAGTCCTCCTTGTGCGGTTTATAAAGTCTCCTGTGATTGGAAGACAGCAATGTTGGGTATGAGTAACGCAACTTCAACATCAGGATTGAAAAACATGAAAGAGGTACTAATATAATAGAGAAATAACCTGCATCGTGAACTGTGTACGCATTCCCTGGAAATACTTTCTTTTCTCACCGATAGATGTCCTCTGAAGTCATAGGCGTATTTTCTTAAAGATCTTGGTAAATTGAAGTTCTGTGATTGGTTCAGTATCTCCTGTTAGTTGAAATATGCCAGTACAAACCAAACAGAAGCTTCAATTTATTACGATGTTTAAGAAAATAAGATATTGAGCTCACAGTGACATCTACCAGTCAGCATAGAAACTTCTTCGAAGCCGGAAAGAAATGTGTACATATTTATGAATGCAAGTTGCTCCTCTATATGGTTCTCTGTGCTTGTTAGAGCATTTACACAGAGGAAAGCACATATAATATTGAATCACGATGCATTATAGCGTAATCTCATCTCAAGACTGAACTGTGACGTCCTTCGGCGAGTACTCTTCGAAGGGGAAGACTTCAACCAGTGTCCTAGTCTGGAATTGAGAAGAATACTGAAATTTGAATTTATTATAGTCTATAGGTATCTATCGCTCAAGCCGGGATAGGATAGGAGAAAGGATACAGGAAGAAGTCAGCCATGGCTTAAGTAAATGTACCATCCCGATATTTATCTCTTGTGATTGAAGAAAGAAACCTGGAACAGTTAAATCGAGATGGTCGCCTGCCGGTATTGAACCCAGAGTCTCCCGAATGGAGTATAGAAGCCAATGCTTTACCAACTGAACTACGGATGCTTGCTGAAAATGTTGGAAAACTTTACTCGGTTTTTCCTTTGGCAGGACCTCTATGTCCTCCTAATGCCGATTCGAAGTCCGCGATTGTAAGCACTGAACCACAAGTATTGGATAATGTAGGTGACAGAATAATACTGTACATGATAAACAAGATGGTTGAGAGTTCCCATTCGGGAGGCCCTACATCTTGTACCAGTAGACGACTATCGTGACCGAGATTCCATCATCGACTTTCGTCCATCATACAAGGTAAACACCGGGATAGTATCTTCCAATTAGCCCCTAGATGACTCCTTCCTGCATCCTTTCCTCTACCCTATCTCGTTATGATCCATAGATGCCTGAAGGCCATAAATAAATTTAGAATTGAAGGTTATTGAGTTTACGTTTGAAACAAACAGAGGAAGAGAAAGAAGAATTATGGCTCAGATTGGCATTATTAAACAAGAAAACTGCTTGATTGTGATTAATGGAAAACAGTTGCCTACTTCAGAAGTACCTACCATTACCAGAATAGAAATGTCCGGATTCTTGCTGAACTTTACGAAGGAAGAAAAGAACTTTAAAAATGGTTAAATTAAAACTAACCCATACTGAGTACTTCGATACTTCCATAACCACAAGACGAATTCAGTTTTTCATTTAAGTAAATCTTATAATTTCAATGTCCTGATGAGAGTCCTAATGAACTAGAAACTTATCTAGTTTACGCATCATATCTAAGTAACTATTTCGATACAGCTTCCATTTCAAACCAGTTATTTTCTTTCCTTCCAAGGATATGTTAAACAAGGACCTCAGTTTTACTGTCATCACTTCTTTATGTTTAACTTCACTCTGTATTATTTTTCCCATTCTTACAACACTCTGTCATAAACGGAGGCTCTTCTCAAAATTCTGCCAATAATTCTTGGTCATTCGCATAAAGATTCAAAGTCAACCTTATTTCTCAAGGCATGTTTTGATCCGGAGTATCTATAATAACTTCCTCAAAATATTTTTATAATAACTTTAAAGTGACTAAAAAACCTTCTGTCACAAAAATAAATTTAAAAACATTGGTTATAAATCCTGAAGTGATTGGAATATTCTGAAATAATTTTGAACATATATTTTAGGAGAAGTACTGTTGTAGTTTTCCACTTCAAATAAGATCAAACCAAATGAGCCGCTACTGCCATCTTTTGAGTGTCAACTAGATCAGTTGAGCACAAGTTTATTTTTAAAACATTTTGTGCTGCCATCTCTTGCATAAATCTATTACTTCTTAAAAGGACAACAAAGGTATGATCCGTAGTGATATGGAGAACGCCTTTTGACCCAAATTCAGAAAAAAGGGCTGGGGGGCAACATGTTTAAAACTTTAAATTGGAGATGAGAGAATGAATACAAAACCACCGTTAGAGACCAGAAGCCAACCTCATAACAGTCTTCACTCATTTAAAGTTTTCACGCTCGAGGCTCACGGCAATTTATTTGCAATAATTATATCATTGTTGGTGTTGTGTTGGTTGGTCCTCCAAAGCATAAGTTAGTCTTCTCAGCCCTTTTCAATTATCGTTTTTCCTCCTATCTTAGCGTGGTACAATTACTGTTTCATGCCAAACCATTAGACCAAAGTTTCTCAGAATTGAATTTTTATTTTTATTTATGGCCTTTAGGCATCTAAGACTCAGGCCGGGATAGGGGTGGTCAAAGGATTTGGGAAGGTGTAGGCCAGGGTCTATATTGAAGGTGCCATCCCGGCATTTGCCTGGTGTGACTGAGGAAAAACCAGTCAGGATGGTCGGTCGCTAGGATCGAACCAACGACCTCCCGCATGCTATGCCAGCGCTCTGTCAGTGAGCTACGGTGGCTCGGTCAACGTTCCCCAGGTTCTGGGTTAGAGTCCTGGCCGAGGTATGAGGTTTTGTGGACTTGAGAAACTTAATTGTTTAGCGTCATTCGTTGAATAAAAAAAAAAGCTTTGAAATACAAAGTTTGTTTTACTTTTGTTTCTTAGCTCAAGAGTTCCATTTCTGTTCTTCCTCTTCTCCCTTCAGAGACTTCTTCAGTGAATTGTTCTTATTCCTAGCCACATAACAAAAGGAAATAAACAAAACATATTAACATTTCTGCATGTGTGATTCCGACCTTCGAAGGTTGTAGGTGTAGGTTCCCATTGAGGAAATGGCCTTACAGTCCACAATAACGAAATCCGTAGGTCCAGTCCCTTTGTAACTCACCATTTCCTTTAGGCGTTAATAACAATGGACATTTTCGGTAGTATTTTTTATTGCAATAAAATAATCTTCTGCTAAAGCAGACTTCGAAAAACATTTTCTTTTCTTTTTGTGTTCTATTTATCAAACAATAACAAGCCTTGTTTCGAAACAGTCCCGCTCGAGCACAATGCCTAAAGTCTACAAAACCAGGCAATGGGTTAAAACAGGGCCGGATTTACCATTACTAACGTTAAACCCGGGCCTAGAGGCTCAACTTACACAGGGCCGCACTTAAAAAAAAAAAAAAAAAAAGAAATTGCCATTTAAAACGCAAGACAAAAAATATTTAGCAAGAAACTTTAAAGATCATGTAGGGGGAGCGCCAAACACCATCATCTTTGACCTGGGAGACCCCTCGTACATAGCTGACTTCAGGTAATTTAAGGTTAGGTTAATTTACATTAGAAATAATAAAATACCATTAATGTTTATATTAGGAATATTATTTACTTCTATTGTACACACCAATAATCATTTTTAGCCAGTGTTGCATAGGACTCATCTCTGGTGTGTTCCAAGCAAACCAGGCGACATTTGGTCGGCGAAGCTGGGGCCGACGTCGTCGGCGGGCAGGTGCTGGGTAGGGTTACGCACCTATGCCCGCAAGTCGAGACCGGATAATGGCCCGACGACTAAATGGTTATTTACGGATTGCGCCAACCTTCCCCTATCTATTTCCCGACTGCTAGTTGGTCGGGGCGCCGTCGGGGTCGACCTTTGGCCTGCTGGGTTGGGTACGCGGTTCGATTCCGGTTCATGTCATGCGGACTTTGTGGTGGACAAATACCGTGTGCATTTTGTATGACAATGTATTTTCTTGGAGTTATCCCGTTTCTTTGCACTTTCTTCATTCCACCACCATCATCCATTCGGCCTAAGCCAAAGTTGCCTAAAGGCCTTAATTTAAAAAAAAATAGGGTGTGGAAGTCATCCCTTCCAATGGACAATATATAATTTGTGTTGAAGCAGTCTATAAGCATGAAGGCTTAATTCACGCTAGATTTCTTTTATGAGAAAAACTAAAGTTTTTTCCTAATCTCTCTTTTGGGGTTCGCAATGGGTAGTTGCTATGGGTTCGGAACCTGCTACTGACCGTCCTAACTGAAGTTTCATTCAGTTTCATCAGATGAACGTCAGGATGGTATCTTAACTAAGACAC
>JAGDQP010040406.1:0-17312 GCA_022664845.1 Lepisma saccharinum | reverse complement strand
GCCATTTTGAATCCAAGATGGCGACCTTTTCAAAATGTCGGAATTTTTCCTTTATCTACTTACCATCCTCTACCATCATACCAAATTTCATGTTTCTAGCTTACTCCAAACACCCTAAACAATATGATGAGTGAGTGAGTGAGTGAGTGAGTCAGTTAGCCTAAAATGTGCAATTTCAGGGGTCCACAACTAGAACATAGTTTGAGATACGAATATGAAATTTTGTACACCTGCACATATTTACCATATCTCCTTAACGGCAAAAGCTCATATTCCTATCTTTAACATCTATTTTCTTACGGGGCCCCCAAATCGTCGATTTTGCCATAAACTCTTGTTCCTATATAACATGCTTGTGGCAGTGCTGACGTTTTCTGACGTGAAGAACTTGGCTCATGCACTGCCGTGCATGTTGATAACCCTGAAGCAAATATTGATGATGCACGATTGTTACTTTACTTTTCTAAAAAAATCAACCGTGGTCCAAATCGTATCCTTCTTCCATGCTCCATAAAGCTCCTAATAACTCTGCTTGTTCCGATGACCTAACAACACATTCAGACCAAAAACTCTTATTACATTATTCTGATGAAACTCATAAGAGAATAATGGCTAAAATTCGTAACAACCCTTGGTTCGATAAAAATGAGGAATGTTTTGTTATTTACCAGAATATGGTGAAGTCCTTGGAACAGAAAAGGGAAGTGCAAGGCTCGTACCTACCAAAGTGATTCATATTGCTCTTTCCAGTGTTCATATATCATCATATCTTAACAGCGATTCTTAACAGCGCATATACTTTTACTGAACATGTAATTAGATCAAATTTCCAAATCGTAGACAAAAATATAAACCATCCTTGAAGTGATCTTGTGTTTCCCTCAATTGAACTCTGTTCCGAGTTCAGAGGATTAAATAAGGATAAGGTTTAGTCAATTACTTGATTACTACTATTATGTGCTTTTGATATTTCTACATTTTAATGTCACTAAAATCTGTCTTCAGGAAGATCTTGTACTATTACGATTAGACTTCGTAGAATTTAGATTTGATTGTGTTATTTCTCTTGATTTGAAGTTTGCTGTTTGAGCATAAGTTAGAGTAGAAAAGAGCGATCTCTGTTCCCTCTTTTTAGATTCCTTTTTACAGCTCGAACCATAAATATGAATAAACAATGTTTTACATCTTACTACACTTCAAATTAATGTTTTTCTCAATCATTGTTACGGCGTATTTAATATAAAAAATTAACAAGACAAGTCATCTTATTATCATTATAAATAACTTGTCACTGTTCGAATCAGTTCACATTCACAAGTTTCTTTGTTTGTTCCTTATGCATATTTGATCTTGTGCCAGATCAAAGTACTGAATAAAATAATAAACTTTTGTATTCTAGTTACTTAATTTCATTGACTTGATATACCAGGTGTATAAGCTTAAATCCGCTGTTTGCCCATAGATGGCGTTCGTGAGCGTATGAAGCTACCATGGGCACGCCAGACCTATTGTGTGGATGAGTTGGACATCTGGCAACACGAATCAGTGCACATAATCAGCAAGTGCAGACAACAACACAAAGTGATCCCTTGGAAAGCATGGCTAGTTTTGTGCCAGAAAAAGAACATATGCGTGAAGCTCTACTTTTCTGCTTCCATTTAAATAAATCGGCTGCCGAAGCGCATCGAATGCTTGTGGAGGCCTATGGTGACAGTGCTTTATCGGAAACAACATTCCGAGATTGGTCTTCTCGGTTCAGAGACAGCAATTTTGATCTGATTGACAAGAACCGTGAAAATCGACCCATAAAGTTTGAGGACCATCAATTGCAGGCGCTGTTGGACGAGGACGATACCTAATCGCAACAAATGCTTGCCGAGCAATTGGGCGTTACTCAACCAGCCATTTCCATGCGTCTACGTGTCATGGGAAAGGTTCAGAAGATCGGAAAATGTGTGCCGCATGAATTGACCGATCGGCAGCTGGAGAGACGCCGACACACATGCCAAATGTTGATCGCCAGACAAAGAAGAAAGTCGTTCCTGCATCGGATTGTGACGGGCGTTGAAAAGTGGATATATTTCGCGAATCCGAAACGCCAGAAATCGTGGGTTGATCCCAGCCAACCATCAACATCTTCCTCGAGAACAAATCTCGTCGGACGGAAAACGATGCTGTATGTTTGGTGGGATCAACAGGGTATTGTATACTTTGAGTTGTTGAAACCAGGTCAAACTGTCAATGCCCACCAACAACTGATCAAAGTGCACCGTGCTCTGTGTGAGAAAATTCCGGAGTATCAACAAAGACATGACAAGCTGATATTCCTCCACGACAACGCCGCATCCCGCTTATTCACTAGACATGGTCCCTACAGACTACCATCTTATCGCGTCGATGGGCCACGCCCTCGCTAAGCAGCACATCGATTCGTATGCAGACGTCCGAAAATGGCTTGATGAGTGGTTTGCCTCGAAAGAGAAGGGCTTGGCAAAAGTGTAGCTAGCGAGGGAAAGTACTTTGAATAACTTGCTTTATGCTTTATCTGAACACACCATGTGTTTTGTTCACTACAAAACAGCGGATTTAAGCTTATACACCTGGTATAGCAAATTTGCGTCCTGACGGCCTTTGTTAGCGCAACCGTATCAACGTCTGTGAATGAGGCAAGATATAGGGTTTGTCCTGTCCGTCTGTCTGTCCCCCTAGATCTCAGCAACTACAAATCCGATAGAGTTGAGCCATACACTGTTGGATTCGTCACGACCTCAAACGGTGGGAAAAGTTATGACTTTGACTCTGAAACTGAGTGGTCATTTTCATTTACTTAGTTTTCTCCATTTTACCTATGTATTGTCATATGGTATGTTTACCCCCCCCCCCTTCAATCTCAGTAACTTCAAGTTACACAGAGATGAATAATAATACACCGTTGGATTTGCCATGGTCTGAAACGATGGGGAAAATTATAATTTTGACTCTAAATGTGGCAGGTCCTTTGAATCTCTTCGTGTGATCCATTCGTGTCTCTTCTAGATCTCACTAACTATAAACCCGACAGAGATGAACCATACAACGTTGGACTTGCAATAGTCTAAATTCATAGAATAACCTATCACATAAGCTGTAAAAGGGACAGGTCCATTTTAATCGCTTAGTATTCTCTCTCTCATGTTTCTTTGCCCCCCCCCCCTAGATCTCAGCAAGTACAAGTTAAACAGAGATGAAGGAGACAGTTATGCCTCTTCTAGATCTCAGTAGCTACAAGTCACACAGAGATAATCTATATACACCGTTGGATTCGTTATTGTCTGCAATGGTGAGGAAAACTATGAATGTGACTCTGAAACTGGTAGACCCCGGCATTCGCTTTGATTCTATTTGTCCCTACAACTTTACTCTTTCTTTTGGATACGTTATAAGATAATTTGAATTTATAAGGGGGCGCTTTGGTTTTGTCTACAATAAAACCATTACTTAGCTTGTTATTATTGAGATGTGCTTGTTAAATATTAGTTTATTATCACAAATGACTCCTAGGCCTTCTATTGATTGAACCTTATGCATCTCTGTACTCATTTTCCAAACTGTATAGTTGGGTTTGTACATGTAACTCACAAAGATAGTTTAAAATACCTTATTTTTCATATTGATTGCATTGCACCATTCCTCGACTTTTTCTTACATAATGTTGCAAGTACAAAATCATGTTTACGTTTAGTTTTCTTACTAATGTTAAATCGTTAGCATTTAACGTGGGAATTAAGTAAGATGCCCTTGAATGCAAATTTACAATAATAATAATAAACAATATCTGAATGCTGCAATTTTCAAATCAGTTTCTTATAATGTTCATCTAGAAATTTTGTTCTGAATTTTTTTTCTAGAGATAAACCGAAGAAATTTATAACAATACTTTATTAATCTTTAATTAAAGAGAGTTTAACTAATATCAGTGTCGCTTTGAATCTAGCAATTGTTTCGGTAATATATTTTCTCTATGTACTGTTAGACTAAGATTTTCAGTTTCTTTTTTTGCTCCTAAGTGTGGCCTGCACTATTCTAGAGAGAGGTTTAATGTCACGCAATTTTCTTTGTGCTGGTTGTTTCATTACGTCAATTAATTTAAAATATTGTCCTGAAGTTGACGTGCGAGTTCGGAACGCTATGTCATATAGTACATAGTAATAAATTTTGAAGTTTCTCCAATTTAGATAAGATACTATCATTGGAAATAAATCTAAATATTCTATTACGTGTGGTTATTTAATAGAAACTATGATATATAACGGATACAATATGATTAAAAGCCACTGTGCTTTGTGAGTATGTTTGTATGTGAGTATGTTTGTAAATTTGTGCGAATTGACTTACGTTGGAATTTGAGCAGTTTAGGAGTTACTCACATACTATATGTGCGGTGTACAGTTCAATCTCCAATTAGTGTAATAATAAGATTATTGTAATAATTTAACCAGGGTTTAACAATTGATGATAACATGCATGCGTATTTTCTCTTAAAATGTTTTAAAGTGAACAAACGTGTTATAATAATTTTGGAAGAATTATACTTCAGTAATCTATAATATAATTTTTAGACTGCATTTGTTACACTTTCAAGACGAAAAGTGTCATCTTTTGATGTAACGTTTCTCAGACTTTTTTATGACGTCAGTTCAGGGGAAGTTTTATGTATATGCAATCTTGTAGCCTTTGTTCTAAAAATATTGCCACATACTTTTCTATTGGCTCTTTTGGTTGCTTTCGAAATAAAACCTGTACAACATGTTCTTTACACCATCAAGAGCAGTAAATGAAAGAAATAAGAGAAATAGCGGATGTTAAGTATGACCTTGAATATTTTTCCCATTTGTGCATCAAATGAATGAATGTGGAAAAATATCGACTTTTTACCCTGAGTCGTAATGTTTGTTCGTCGCGACTATGAACATTACGATAGCACATTTTACCTTACAGAAGGGTCTGTTTATGTATCCGACTTTTTTTATTTCCCTACCCCTGATAAAATCTCACTTGCCATAAAAAACTAACCATCAAGGTTGAAGTGCTTTTGTAAATTGGATTGCAAAATGCATGGTAAAAATATACATTCCAATCAGTTTTGCAATATAAGGTAAATTATTATTGGATTAAACATATTTGACTGTACGTGATATTCATACTGGATAATATTCTTCAATAGACTTTCTAGAAGTTATTAACCAGAGTATACTAATCTTAGAAAATTACCAACATTAATATAAGACTCAATGCTGCGGTAATAATAAAATCCAATCAATATATCAGTCAAACGACCATATTCACTTAATCAGTCCCGTGTTTATCTTTATATCATTTCCCCTAAGGATCAGAAGTATAACTGGTGATTTCGTAAATATTATGTGGTTAAAGTAGTGTGCGTACTGTAACCATATGCAAAGTTTCTGAATAATAAAATAAATTGCTGAAAGGGATCTTGCTTCGTGATTGCCATGAGGTTAGATACTTTAATAATGACTAAAATTATTTATTAAAGAATCATTCTAATAACAATAATTCACAAATATAATATCATATTCATTTACAAGTTAAAAACCTTTCAAATTGTACCTCTTTACATCTATTATGTACAGCAAACTGTATATAAACATTGGAAAAATGAATTTTTATAAGCCAGGAATGTACAATATATACCGTCGAGGAAAGTCAACTTTAAATGTTAGATTATAACTTAATGCATTTTTTTATTATTCATCAAGCTAATATTTATTATTAAACTGATTTATTTTATATGTAACAGTATTGGAACTAATACACATATTTCGAGTATTAGGCTATTTTCCAAGGTACTTCCCCAAAGAAGAAAATCGTATGAAATATGGCTGAGAAGTAATATTGTTCAATAATATTTACTGGTAATAAACGGTGATACTAATTTCAAAGTAAACTTCTCCAGTTCATTTCTCTAAGTGGTATGTTTTATGCCCAACTATTGTTCTGGTTACACCATTACTCAATTTCAGATATGTACTTTAATAATTTGGTTCTCTGCCTCAAGGATATACATTCAATAATTAGAAATATGGTACCGACAGGCGAAGTTTATAACATGATATTTCGAGACCTTAAAATTGTATTGTCGTATCTAGATGGAAATAAGAATAATTATTATGTAAAAAATTATTGGCAATATAGAAATCATTTACTTAAATATAGAACCATACTCGACTATCGTTCGTTTTACTTTCAATTTCAAATTCCGAAGTTTATCAATAGCACAAGTATATCGTCTAAGTCAGTGGATTTCCAAACATTCTTCGTTTTCAAGTAAGCAAACACATTTTCATATTTCAGTTTTTGTTTTAAAGTTTTCGAACAGTAATTTATTAAATTGACACAACATGTATATAAACCTAGCTGACCTCACCCGTCGTTGAGGAAGCAAAGTTCAAACAAATAGCTGTCAAGTAATTGATTATATAGGGAATACAATATCTTAAGTAGTAAATATCTTAGGTAAATATTCTATAAACAAGAGTAACACGAGAATGTCAAGATATACAACGGTTACTTTAATACATCTGCTACTTCTCGACAAAGTTGCACTCACATTCATTCACTAATCTAAACGGAGTACCAGTTTTTGTTCCCGCCAGAATGATGAGCCTCATAATGGACATGAGTTGGTTCTTGGTCTCTAAAGCTACAACATTCCTGCACAGAACAGACTCTCGTGAACAGATTTTCGCATACAACAAACATAGGATGATTCATTTTGCCTGCTTTCAGTTCTACAACGTTCATCATGGCCAGTAAAATCGAGGATCCCGCAAGTGCAAAGATCGCTCTCTTATTTGATTACTTCAAGCTGATGGACTGGACGGGGCCGAAATTAATCGGATCGTGAGTGTTGTGTACAGAAATCAGTTCAAGAGAATCTGATTGGTGCAGGAATGGCATCGAAGCTTTCAAGAACGAACTCACGTCCTTAATGAGGCTTACCATTTAGGCGGTAACTTTCTTCGAGGAGAGGTACAAAAGCTGGTGCTCCGTTTAGACCAGTGAATGGATTGCAGTGAAATTTCGTGGACAAGCAGCAGAGGTACAAACGGAACTTCTCTTGATATTCTTGTGTTACTCTTCTTCATCTCTTTCCATCTCACTTGAGGTTGTAAAACATATCCCTCGTACATACATTGAAATCAATAACTGAAATTCATGTTGTAAATAAACTAACTGTGTTTAATTTTAAACATTATACACTTTATAAAACGTCCTTATAAACTACATTAATTTCTCGTTTAGCGTTTTTTAATTGTTAAATTTTCAGCGGTGTTTACAATAGAAAATGCAAACTATAACAGGACATGCGAAAAACATATTTCTTTTAGATCTACCCCAGCTTCCTTAAGTGTCTGTTCTTGCAACTTGTTTATGGTCCTAGCCAAATAGACTTTCTTGGAAAATTGTATATGCTTAAACCCAAAGAAACAATCGGATAAAATCAGGATAATACCTCGTATGACAACTGATTCATCATCGTCACATCCAGAAATATTAATTGCTTCAATTACGTTCTGTGGAAGTCCTCTTACTTTCACTCTGGTTCCGTTTAGGTTAGAATGTTTCAAATTTCTTAACAATTTGTTAACTACTATTTCACTGTTAGTCGATTTCAGAGTATGGATTTCTACTTATTATGGTCGAAGTGAGTTTTACATTTGAAGGTGTTTGTATTTAAGTACGAGAATAGATATTTCATGTATTACAGATTTAGTAGAGTAATTTAAGATTGATGGCCGCTCCGCTCGTCTAGAGTTTAGGTCGCTGTCTGCTGATCATGGGTCCTGGGATCCATTCCCAGCTCTTTGAATGGATCTTTTTCCAAAGCGAAATGGTCTCGAACGGTGCCCACCCAGGATTGTGATGCAATTAGGGAGCTGCTGTGAATAAAAGACAGTGGTGATTAAAGTTGAGAGTTTCGGGTCTCCTCTTCCAACACATCTGGTCATCGTGGGAGCAGTAGACCAACTCCTCCCTCCGGTAGAAGCCTCATCCATAAGTGGATTAAATATGGCTGTGAATATTATTATCATTAGCATTAATAACCGGTATTGATTTTATGTTAAACTATTGAAATATAGAGAACTGTGCTCAGATGTGCTACTTATTGGGTCACACTTAATTCAATGTTATACTATTGTTCCTGTATTCGTGTACAATGGAATATCACCAAACAGGTTACATAATAGAGGAGCAAATTCACTTGAGTTGGGTTAGTTTGAATGACAAATACTTGTTTAGATGGTACCACAAGAAAATTATGTGTGAGACGGAGACAGGTGAACTGGCGTCTTACCCAGAAGGTTGAAGTTAGATGCCCACTACCTAAATGCTTGGCATTAAATAAGACTGTTTTCATTGTTTTCTGATAAGATACTTATTTCTTTGAACTTTTGTTATTGAATAGAATATAGTCATACAAGGACATTTGCAATTCTAGTCTACGTATTCAATAGAATTTGAATGTCATTTATGGTCTCCAGACTGAGTCCAGAACATGATGGAGGAAAGAAGTCCACAAGGGTCTATTCTCGAATCACCATCCCAGTATTAGCATTGTGTTGCTGAGGATAACCTGGCTAAACCTCAATAAGTATGGCTGACTCGAGGATCGAACTGAGGACCTATCGAATCCGAAACCAAGGGCCTACTAACTGAGCTACAGCTGTTCGGTGTATGTTCAATAGAATATATGCCATATATTAAACAACAATTTTCTTATTACACACAAAACATAAAGTCATTGCTGTATTAAATTCATGTACTATTCATTATCACATATGGGGGAGAGAGATCTACTCTTTCAAGCAGATGTCTTCAAGGTAACATTGTAACAAATATTTTCTGAAGTGACCGAATTACTTCCATACTTGTTCATGTATTTTAGTCATGTTATATAAAATGTAGCCATGAAGTTTTTCTTTTTAATTTCGTTATTATGGTCTTATATCTTAATTATACAGTATTAGGCATCTTCACCAAAAATGAGTGGGCATCTTACACTGATGAGTGGAGTAAGATGCACATTTTTATAGGTCAGTTTAAAGTCTCATATAACCGTTGTATATACATGTAGCTTCATTTACTTCTGTCAGTAAGAGCATGAAAGTTCAATGTATATATTTACTTTTTTTTCTTTTAATTACTCCACAATGACTCCTAGAGGAAACTGTATGGCATCTTCCCTCAATCCACTAAATGTTTAAAATTCCACAGAATGGTGTACTGTGTCATCCGCATGTTCAACAATATCCACTGATTTGTATATCATCTGCTCTCCGGGAAATTTGATATCCAGTAATACACCATTTACTTCATTTGCGTTGTCATTTCTTGCTGCTAATATGACATGTTTTTTTTTAATCAGGGAAGAGGCTTATTTAACAAGATATTTTCTGTATTTGAATAAATCCGTTCTGTTAAGGCGTTGATATTATTTACTACATTGAGCAAATCTATAAAGCGGTGTATTATTGAGCGAATCCCAGACCTGTTCAGGAGTCTGCCACGGAATAAACACGGCAGAAAACCTTGAGAAAATGGACGGCTCCTGGCGAAGTTTTCTTCCGTAACAATGAATGTGCTCCTTCAATTGAATCACCTTTTGCATAGCAGAGAATAGCACACTCTGATTTGGCGTGTGCTATTCTCCCTGAATGGAATCCCCTGAAGAAGTCTATATTTAGAGGATCGGAAAGTACACTGAGTTCCATAGAATAGTATGGACGGAACCAAAAATAAGGCACTTAAATCCAACAATATGCTGCAAAGTAAGAGGGTAACGAATTATATTATTTACGTACCGAAATCTCTTAATACCATAAATATATGTAGACATTATAACTTTTAATATGTACTAAGAATAGCTAATGTACCGTTTAATACACTATTGCAGGAATAATAAAATACAAGTAAGTTTGAGGTACCTGAGATATTTTATTGACAAAACACGGGAGTTAAGGACGGCTTGAATATTCTACAACAAATATTAAGACATCAAAAGACACTGACGTGCTTTAATCTCCTTGTTCTCTTTCACTAAAGGCTACGAATGACATTCACATAGGAGATTCTTATTCTCTTTAAAGGTTTTAATTTCTTTGAAGACAAGATTCGGAGTCCAATACGACGAAGTTCACCAGAAATCCATACGTCATATGCAGGCTAGGATGTTGAACAAGAAACAGCAAGAACTCTGATGAGAAATGGTATGAACAATAACAACGAACGACCTCCCAGTTAGGATATAGACAAAACTTGGTGCTACAATGTATTCAATATACAAACCCGATATTGTTAGTGAACAAAGTTGTTCTAAAAAGAGTTTAGTTCAAATACTTCACATAGTAGGTAAATTGGATGGCTAAAGGAAAAGAAAAACTGTCAGGTAAAACACTGGAAAAGAGGATGGAAGTAAGAGAGAGAAAGAGAGAGAGAGAGAGAGAGAGAGCAAGTAGATCAAGCTATACGCCTGCGCAGAAACTAACTAAACCAGCTATAGAAACATTCCGCAGAAAACATTGACAATGAAAAAGGAAAAATCTCTGAATGAATCTTCTCACTGCGCAAGTTCAATACAGATCTTTACTCGCGTACGTCGAAGACTTATGTAGGAAAGGTTGACATGCAATGGAACAAATCAACGCAGCGCAGAACTTAAAACGCGAGCGGTTTGACGGGGCAGCGGTGATCAGACTATGGCTCAAGGTAAGATACAACCATTCCTCAACAGAACTTCCTACATCAGCGCGAACCCATCACCAACTTATTAGCATTCTTTTCGCACTAATATAACCCAACGGATTTTAACTCGATGAACTCAATAACGAAGTATTTAGGTATCAGGGCTAAATATCAGTTTCCCTACCCTAAAGCAAGAAACTTAATTCCTCTTCTTCGGCTCAGCCTCAAAAATTGATAAAATCTAAATATACATAATAACTATTTAACCCCAGAATTCGTTCATCTTGGCGATTCCGTGTACGTGGGGCCCTACCTAAACTCACATCCTGTAGATCAATCGAAAACCCTAACAATCGTCCTACTATACGATATTTGACGGTTTCCCCTAAGCTTTCGCCGGTCTATGTCGGTACATAATACCTCTCGCGAGTACTCAATTGTGAGGACCCATGCCGTAGGATATGTCGATTGCCTGGGAACTTTTTGATTGTTTCATGAGTATCTCTGGTACTGGATGTGCATGCAGTTGCATGTTAGTTATGATGCTGTGAGTTGTGAAGCACCTGTAATGTTCATGGAGCACTATGTGTACAGCATGTTGTTCATGTTGGGCTAAACTGTCTAGTTACTGGCAGTTGAATTTGACATGAAGTATTCGCTTTCTTGAGGATGGATTTTGCTTGTAATACCTTTTTTGCGCGCCGAGTGACTTTTTACTTTTTTTCTTTCTTTTTGGAGAATTTGATGATCTAAGTTTCCTAATTTGATATTTCACAGCAATTGAATTCTTCCCTTTTCCCTCTTTTTCTGTCTTTGATGAATTTAAAAGTTACGTTATAGATGGAAAATATTATTACTGATATTTTATTTTATTTGAAGGCCTTGAAGTATAAATATTTAAATGCAGGAATATGATTATTTATAAATAGTTTATTCTTGTTCACAGGAATTAGGTGTGTGCGTTGCCCTGCTCTGTCGCATTTTCGTGGAGGAATATGCTGGTATTCCCTTACACCATGAGTATATTATTTTTATGATATTTAAGTGTATTGAAGCGTATATTTTATTTATAACATTTGAGTGTATTGAAGCGTATATATTATTTATAATATTTGAGTGTATTGAAGTGTATAAATTAGTTGCTTGTTGAATAGTTGTAACGTAGAATATTTTATTTTTTATTTCAGGGCCCGCCTTAACACCCCTGCCTCTTTGCATGCTTTGTCGTGCATTTTCTGGGTCGTTGATCACGTACATCTTAGTATTTCTCAGCTTGGGGCAGGCTTCTCCCGAGAGATTGTTGGATTGCCGGCGTTCCGGCATTCTGCAACTTTTAACATTTTAAGATTTTCAGTTTCTATCTGCATTAATTTTTCTCTATAGTTTTCATATTAAGAAGATTAGGCTTAGATCCCAAAATTACTTAAATTCTCTGAATGATGGTACAACGAACTGAGATTTTAAAAATTTCTTTAACCAAGGGTGCAAGAATTTGGTGTAAAGCACTGGACTAATTTTCTTCCAGGGTCATCAGCTTGTCGAATAAGTTTGCACGAGCATTATATATATTCAATACCTTTCGTAAGGAATAAACGTAAAATCCAGCGCTTAATTGTTGTCTAATTTATACAATATAATATTTATTCTACAATGAAAGTAGTTACAAGTGCAGAAGAAATACAGTATCTAGTTTTTATAGAAAGTTTATTAGGAATGATGTATTGTGTAAACTACATTTAAATACGCCTTAGAATGATATTTCTTCTTTTCTTGTTTTACAGAGAAAATCTTCCAGCTGAATCACTTATTATAATCTTGTTCCATTTTCATCTGCAAGATAAAATGTTCTTTAATATCAAAATAAATACTTTTTACACAGTAATAGAAAGGTGTCAATGCTTTTAACATTAGTTTATACTATGAGTGCTAAATATTTTCTCTCCTTCAAAATTAAATTACGAAAAGAGACCATTTAATTATGCATACCACTCCAGGAAGTATTATTTCTAGTTGTTTTAATTGTGTATGTGGTTAAATACTTTCGAAAGAATCCACTGTAGTTATGACTGACAATTTTGTTGGGGTATCTGTAAACTTCGAAATAGGTTTCTTTTAACAATAAAAGGCTAGACATAATGTAAGGTCTAGACATTTCCATAAGAATAATTAGGTAAGTACGAAGCGAATTGTTCCACTGGAAACAAACAACACTTGATCTTTATACCAAAAGAGTGATACGAATGATAATATGAAGATTTTCAAATACTACTTAACTCTAGGTAAACCAAAGGAAGGGGATTTTCTCGAATGAACAAGATATTGATATTGTAATTGAATATAATCACCAAGTGCTGTAATCTTTGCAATTTCTTCATTATCACAATTTAGTCAATATACTACAGAAAAACTAACGACACATTCCTCAGTTTACTCAGGAAGAACAAATCTTACATGGACTTATGAGGACGAGGGTTTATCTCGCAATATCTCAGATACAATTTGTCGCATGAAAGTATGCAAGACATCTTCGGAATCGTTATTAGGCACGCATTTGTCATGCTTGAAGGGAGGCCGGGTCAAAGGAAAATTACCCAAACATTTCCCTTTTACTCCGATTCATTTGTAAATAATTCTCTCTAAGATGTAGGTTGAAAATGTTGAAAGTGATGCTTGGAACGTTACCTGTATACAGAGCCACAAAGTTATAAATTATTACAGAATGATCTAAATATATTTACCAAGAAAAAAGTAAATTTGATATTATGTACCATTCCTTAATTATAGCCTTTCCAGTTATTCATCAACGCGTGATGGCCCCAGTGTATTTGCGTAAAAGGTATTAATGAATAATATGTGATATAAGAGAGTTAGAATATAATTAAGCCTAAAGAATTTTTCATACTACTGCATAAGGATAGTTTAGTTGAGATTGAACGACTTTTCATAACTTGTTTACGGTGTAATTTCCTTCCTTTACTAGCGACAGTGTTCAATTTGATAGCCACGACCCTGTACTATAGCTCACTATCGCCATTTCCACTGTATAAGGCTTCGCCACAGGTATTGAAGCGGAATGTTGTCTCAGTTCTGTTTACATATTCTCAAAAGACCCTCAACACTGGTGGGACGTCGTGAAGCAATGCCTCTCTTCAAAGGACCAATGGTGCAAAAATCCATAGGGGATGCATCCTGGGACTTGACAAGGACTGACGAAAAAGGGAAGACACGGATATCCGTCTCACCGCCTTTCTGCTTGATTAGGTGATAGAAGATCGAGCAGTATGGCTGTATGCCATGTGGATCCAGACGTGAAATTACTTCACACCATACAAAGGATGTCTTCATCGTAAGTGTGGTAAATGAAAATTTCTTTGAAGTAATGATCTTCACATTTTTCCCACTCCGAAAATCGTGAGTTTCCCACGGGTACAGAAACCGTTTACTACCATGAACGTTTTCGAGAATTTTCAAGGGTTTCCTGGATGATGAAGTTCGAAAATGACTTTTGTCCTTTTAACCGGGAGAAAACCGTTCGAAGTTCGTTGTGACATCCAGGTAGATGCGAGCTTCATCTTGATTAACCACCCACTGTCACTTACCCCCTCACAAGGTAGCGCTCGTATAATTCTTTTGTTTTGATGACCCGTTCGTTGATATCACTTTCTTCAAGTCGTGCCCTTTTGCCTTGTGTCGGTGTTCGAGTGACAAATCATCGTGAATTATGCCGCACACTGTGTATTGGTACATACCTGCGTGGCTACCGAGGCTACGCTGCGTTTGTGGATTTTCTTTTACCCCCACTGTACCCGTAGTCGCCATATTATTTTTACGGACGAGAGAACCCCTTCTTGTACTGTTAAACAATGCGTTACACATTCGACTTGCTCATGGTCATTCCTTTTCTTAAACATCGCAACACTATTCTTGACAGACTAATTCTTTCTCGAAAAGTGCAACTGTGTGCTCCTGGCATATGTCAGGAACTTTTAATGCCATAGCGTGAACCTTACACTCTACACTCAGAAACCTCATAGTTCTACTGCTACATCATGCCTACAACGATGGCGCTGTGTATTCCTGGGTTGGAATAGGACGAAGATCAAATCATTCCACGTTAACTGAATCCACCTCCTGTAAATGACCTTTCATTTTATACACCGGCATACTCCACTCATCCACCTGCACACACACACTCACAAGCACACCGAGGATTTTCTGAAGTCATCGTAGATTTACACTTTTGTGTTGATGGACTAGGTCGTAATGTAGAGTATCTGTTGTAAATATAATGAGGTAAAGTTTAGTGTTGTGAGTAAAAAAAGTGCTCTATTTATTTTTCGTAATTTAACCATTAATTTCTTATTTTATCGTATCAACATTACACTACTGCCTCATGGATTGGTATCTCTGTGTAATTATACATTTAACCATTCAGGTTCTGACGGTAAAACACGAGTAATTATCAATTTATGACGCATAGATTTCTATTTCAACATTTCCTTAAGTCAATGGTTTAACAGTAATACCATTCAGTTCTGTATGCGTATTGAGTCTAATTTATTGTTTCAATGGTTTGTGGTAAATTCTCTGGCAGCGTACAAAGTGAATCAGTTGTGCTGTAAGGAAAATGGAACTTTGTTGGGTTTGATGCAAAAAACCAGTTCCAGAAAACACCAAATGTAAGGATGCATTGCAGCCTGCAGAATACTTCTGCCGTACCTCGCAATGATAAATGGTTCTATTTTTGCCGACGCATTCATGAGAATGACATATCCGCAACTGATGATACATTCATCCTCTGCATACGGTTAAAAATAATATTTTCTTCAATATTTTCAGAATATTATTTAATTTACATAAATAATTAATTTCGTCTCTTCTGACATTCTCTTAATCCTAATATTCATACATTTGTGTAGATAAAATTAACCATTTTACTTTTCCTCAGAAGGCTGAAACGTTATTTTTGTGCAAGAAACAAGTAGCTAAAATTTATGATCCGTAAAGGAAACGGCAAATGATTTTGTAATGGGTTACAATGATATTAATATAAATTGCATTGTCATGTATATATACATATAAGTTATAGTACATCATAAACTAGTTTCCCATCTCCTGTAAAATTTCATTGGGTGGAATTGCCTGGTTCTTTTACAGAACCCTTTAATTGTAATTCATATGAGTTAAAATAACTTAATTAATCAGCTTGAAGTTAATAACTTGATTCCAAATTACGATAGTATTTCTTGGTAAGGCATGACTTACTATATAATAATAGTATTTAAAAAGTATTATGCATTACTTACTAAAATAAATTCTTTGAGTCTTGCACTAAGGCAACACTGAAAGGAAGGAAACAAATTATTATTTAGCTTTCAATATATACATAACTATATCTATCTAATATAGAAGAAAAGAATCCTTATCATAATTAAAACTTGAAAACATCACAAATTGAGATTATTCTTTCAACGTGTTTTAATAATCATATCGAAGACATTGTTCTTAAAGAAAATACGTAAGACCGAATTAAAAGAGTTTAAAATTTTCCTATAGGGATGATAATTTAGTTATCTTTCTTGTCTTGTACTCTAAAGGAAAACATCAATAATTATAAAAGTATAATCAAGAACGAAATATTTGCTGCTTCAGCAACGGTTCGTACGTGATATCCTACAGCTTGTGTGGTAAGCTAGATTATTGAGAATTAGCGAGCTACCGGTAGCTGGATCATCACAGTTCGACGCTTTCTCTAAGTCCTTGATACTAGCTTTTTTTAGTTAGGGGTGTCTCTGACAAGGAAACAATAATTAAGGAACATATTTTGATTCAAGAACCTAGAACTATATATTTCGGCCAAGTCACCCCTAAAATAGTCTCCCCTTTGGATATAAAAAGCATTGAAGATTTTCTAACGGAGAAAGAGATGGATTTGTCTCATTGTGTCTGTTGGACGTGATGGTACGACTGTTAATAGCGGCCACGTAAGTGGCTAATTACGCTTGTGACTAGCGACAGGAACGGCACTTTCTGAAAACACAAGTTGATCGCGTATGCAGTAAAAAAGATACCGAACCTGACTTACCTAACCTCTACATGCGTTTGTTCACTATTTTTATTAAATTTCCTCCATGCGTTTATATAGAAAAAAGGAAAAGTTATTTTCATTAAGAAAAAAAAACTAAAAAATCTACACCAGAGTTCGAACCCATGTCTCTTGGATTAGTTTTCTGACACGCTACCAATACGTTAAATTGGCAACTGGGAGCAACTGCTTGGAAGTAATATTTACTTTTAAAAAGTGATGCGCATGCGCGAGAATGGCTCAACCTCGGGTTCTTATCCTGTCTCTAGTTGCAACCGCTAATTACATCTGTTCGCGTTCTCCGCTTATATGTAGCCACAGAAAAGTCATCTTACTCGTTTAAATTGGTGACTCGTTATATTCTTCAGCTGTTAGTGTCAGTTTTGTTAGCAATTAAAAGGCAACGTACATGTACGTTTAGCTCATAATAAAAAAAGACACACTTGCTTCCTCTCAGGCTTAAGGGTGTTGTGGACAATGT
>JAGDQP010040405.1:1433-11885 GCA_022664845.1 Lepisma saccharinum | reverse complement strand
TATCTATCTATCTATCTATCTATCTATCTATCTATCTATCTATCTATATACCTATCTATCTATCTATCTGTAGAAAGCTGTCGATCAACCAATATGGACGGTTTCAAATGTACTATGCCCTAATAAATAAACATTGAACTATTTTAGATATATTTTAAGTATGTGATACTCTGGTATTTGTGGACATGTCTGGCTACTCCGCCGATATAGCAATCAAACATTGCGCATTTTGAATGACTGTTTATTATATCTAGCATAACTATTTTCGTCTCAATTTCCGGTAACAAGATAAATTAGTATTTTTTCTTGCAAACTGCACTCACTATTAATGTATGTCATCAGTACTAATAGTAATGCGTAAAACACATGAGGTTCAGTTCATGGTTGAAGTACCTAAGAACACGTAGTTAAGACGTGCATGAAAGAATAAAGTAACATGCAGTTATGGTAAAGACTCCTTCTCCAATGAGATTCTAATAAACCGTGCAGCTGAAAAATATACCAAATTCTCTCTTCCCCAAATGCATACATGCATTTTAAATTAGTTTCTTTTTAGTGCAATCATTGTATAGATTCGCAATGTAAACCAGAGTATTATGTTGAATTTAGTTCATTTTTAAAACGAATTTATAATTAGAACTTTATATTTCTGATGCGATAATTGCTTTTCCAAGCGCTTTTTCCTTTTATTATTAGGTAAAACTATCTAGGTCTGAATTTTATATGAAATATACACATTGCTTTATGACCATTTTTTTAGTATCCATGCAATAGATCGATAAATACATCGATTTAACATACAGTAGTTACAATGATATAATATCGATACAATTATATACACAGAACGTGAAAAGTCGTTTATGTTCTTACAAATTATAACTATTCAGAAACCAATCTCTTTTCTTTGCTTGACAATATCAGCAAATTCTGGGTCTTCTCGAGGCTTAATAACATACATTTTACCCTGAAAGTAGATAAATATTGTTGAATAAGGCTTTCGTAATATATTTCTGTGGTAAGGCACTCAGGGAGTTTATAATTGTCATATTTTATTTCTTATTTTACTTTATTATAAGAACTTATGTTAATGTGTCGAAGGTGACTGAGAAAAGTCTCTATACATTAATGTAATATGAAAATTTTCAGAAAATAACGCCTTGAGAGATGTCAAATTATTGCAGAATCCACGTTGACAGCGAGTAGTTATTGATATTAAAAATAAATTAATATTAAAATGTATGTATAAGGGTTCTACTTATGCATTCTCGAACTATCGAACACAAAGACCAAAGACCTTCCTTTTTGTATATATTAAAAACAATGTTTAAATATTCTTAGCCTGTCACGTGTATTCCGTTACCCATAGAGTCTTAAACATGTTTCCAGAACGATAATTTCACTTTTAAAAAGCAATTTCGTGCTTGAAGTTTGCCTCAGGCAAATTATAGCTACTATTAATCATTTGTTATTATTCATTCTTTATATCAAAGTACTTCATTAAAGCGCGTCATTTCGTAGCCACCACTGGGAAAGATAAGCTCTGCTTAATAGTCTATGGTCAGTTCGCTTATAACCACCCGTGTGCAGTTTGATGAAGTGATATTGAAAATGTCCCATTATGTAGGTTAGGGGACAAGTGTTACTAAAATATTGTTGGTCATTAGGACAGCACTTATGGCACCAAGGGTGGGCTGAATACAATATGGCCACCGGCATATAATATTTATAGGATGCAAATTACAATATCTCAGACTCTATTGCATTTTAAGCTCTCAAATGTATGTGGAATTGTAGTGTTTTTGCTTCCAAAATAGTTATCAAATCATTCTAGTTATCTGGTAATCCATCTGATGTTATGGGGAAGGAAAATCCAACATGGCTTCCTAAACAACCAAATTCTAATATACCATAGAAGAAACCACAGCTTTTCATTATTAAATATATAACCATGATTATGGGGTCAAATTGTAAGGGTTTATAACAGCAACGATAAAAAATAATGAGGAGGTCTTAGGTCACCAGGAAGTATGAATCTCATATGATTGCTGAACCAAATCATTTGAAACATAGAAACAAACAAATGTTTTAAATAGTTCTTATGTGAAAGCGTAGAGTTTTCGGCCAAAATGATCAACAAACGATGGTAACGTAACCGACTTGAAATATAGAAAGAGAATAATCCAATATGCTGCCGAAATAAGTAATATCTTGCATAGAAACACCAATACCTTCACAAACTATGTACCTAAGGTTATAAGTGTGATGACAAATTGTAGAGATTAACGAACAAGATATCAAAGAAATCTTAGGGACAAATTCGGTAGTGTTAGTTGGGGCCATGAAGGGATAATGAATCTAACATGGAGGCCGAGACAAGTCATTTTGAAGATATAATAATGATATTTCCGGGACAAATTTACTTGTAATTTAGGTGTCTAGAGTTCTATAGCAGAAATGATCAACATGTAATGGAGAGGGATGAATCGAATATGACTGCCGAAACAAATCGCTTCTAATATACCGTCAACCCCATATTCAAAACTATCACACGTACAACTACGATTTCGATGTCAAATTGTAAGGTTTTGACTTAAAAGATTAACAAATGATCTGCAACGTCTAGTGGTGGTGAGCCACTTGGGTCATGGAAAGGGCTGAATTCAATATGACTGCCGAAACAACTCATTTCTAACATACAAACAAACAAATTCTGCATTATTACACCTACAACTATAATTTCGGTGTCCACTTTTTGGTTTTAAGTCCAAAAAATAACATTAAGTAATGGTGACCGACATTGGTCATGTGAACATAAAAAAGTCCACTATGGCTTCCGAATAAGTCATCGCTAGCACAAAATAAATAACATTTTCAAAACTATTGCGCCTAGAGTTATAATTTTGATTTCAAAATATAGGTGATATGACCAAACTATCGACCAATAAACAGCTTTTAACAAGGCTGAATTCTTTAATAGCGAACATAGCTTAAAAGGTAACTGTTTTGGACCCTACAACACTGACGCTTTACACGTATCGGCAAATGTTGGTAGCTACCTGAGTATTTGTCTTATTGGAAGGGAAGAATAAAATATGGCCGTCGTTACATGCAATTTCTGGCATATAAGTAACTATATCGGGGGAAGTACGTATAATACAGTATAATATGTTAAGAGATTGGCGATGATTTAAACATACATAATTCATACAAGCAATTAAATTCACGGCCTTCTAATTAAAATTCATGGAATTTCCCCAGAAATAGTTTTCTGGTGTGGCAGCCGTCTTAAAAAATAACCGTCAAAATTGATTATTTCCCTCTTAGTTTTTCTTGAAACGGGAACACGTGTGTTTTTTTTTCAAATTACAATTGTACAGAACAAACTTATCTAAAATGGTTCTATTTTTGTTTTCGTGCGAGCAACAAGTTAAGTATGAAAACATTATAAAGAGTGTGTTTCAATCTTTTGAAATAGCGTTTAATATTTAGTCCTTATCCTCATTCAGATATTTCCTTTCTTTCTTTTTTTAATAAAAGAACCTTAACAGTTTTTGTTACACTCTACCCTTAGTAAAAAAGAAATCGAAATTGAGCTGGAATTTTCCAAGATGGTGGCTAGATTACAATTTTATTTTGCAAAAACTACTAGAATTTCAATCAGACTGACCCTAGATAGTTCTAAATATGTGCCCATCATCATTTGCTAACCATTGTGTTGATGAAACATTACGATTTGCCATCAAAATCATAACTCTAGGTGCGATAGTTCCGAAAATCTGGTTGCTTTTATGCAAAAGATGGCTTGTCTCGGCAGCCATATTGGATTCAAACCCCCTCATACCACCAGCTAGCACTACTCAATTGGTCATCAAGGCCAGTCAGAATAGGATTTTGGTTTACAAAAAATAGAGGAAACCAGGAAATGTTTTCAATTCACTTGGAGAATCCCAAAGAACAATAAACTGAGTTTGTACCATTTTCTTAGTGGAGCTTTAGACGCTACGACCAAAAACGGCCACGTTCTTGCTTTTCTGTTTGCTTATTTCAAGTTTGCGAAAATAACTCAAAACCAAAGCAGTATAGGGGATAAGCCAGTATATAGAAAGTCGTAGAGCAATACATTCTGCATCAAATTAGTAACTAAACTTTGAAATTCGAGCAACAGGTATGGTCAAGATCGGCAGTAAAGAATGAACAAGTGCTATAATTTTAGGATTTTGAAAGGAAATTTAGAATGTTTCGCTTCTCTGACTTCGGAAACCGTTCATTTATCGGTCAAATACTTCCCAAAGTTGATGTGGGCTTCACAACACAAAGTAATGGTTTGCTTATTGCGGGAGGGGCATGACTGGTCTAAAATGTGCTTACCATATATACTATCTGAACGAAGTCATAAAGAATTTAAATTAGTAATGTCATCAAAATTCAATAGTTATTGCTATTCTAGAAAATGTAGGTGTAATACACACACATTATCTTATAAAAATAAATGGTAATAATCGATAATCTACACTGATTTAATTAATATACTAAATTAACAATAATCCATAAATCAGTATAAAAACCCTTTCGGGGTAAGGGAAAGAGTGTCCCAAGAACACTACTCACAAAATAGCAATATCCACTTTGCGGGTGATTTTTGTCACTATGGCGGAAGTGTTCCTTTTGTACTAAAATTAAGAGATTTAGTATCCTCCCTACGCCATAGTGACACAAAGATAATCACTCGCAAAATGGATTTCACTTCTTTTGTGAATAGAAATCTTGCGTTGCTTTTTCCTTTATCCCGAAAGTGTTTTTATACATATATCACTTATTTTGTTAGCCTGTATGTTAAAATACCGTGCATAGTCTTCATACAAAAGGTCGATGTTTGATCATGTAAAGCTCCGTATCTCGAAAACGGTAACTCCTATCAGAAAAATAAACTTCGAATTAAGTCCGCAATTGACCCCTAGAACCACCGGTACCAACCATTTGAGGCTAAAACAATAAGACACCCAGAATAAAAGACAAACTTTTCTATCATCTGTTAACAATATGTGATTCGGATAAAAAATGTCATAACTTTTGACTCCTCGACTGATTTTGACATGTGTACACCGTTTGAAATGCATTGAAGCTTATATTAAGATTCCGCAAGTTTGGGCAGCCGATATGGTCTGGGGGCAGTGTTATCATCAGAAATGTGAAATGTTGTTGCTTTTTTTTCGCACCATCCGAGAGAGTCCCAGGGAGACCTCACTGGCCCATTTTTTTTCTGTACCTTAGTATGGCAAAGAGCTTTCAATTGCAAATTCAAGCGTCAAAATCGGATTTGTAGTACGCTAGATCTGAAACTAGCTGTATACATTGGAGTTCCGTTAACAGACGCATTTTTCAGCGTCACTCGAAGAATTGCCGTTCTTCATGATCACAAATGGCGACATGATACCTGTATCTTAGTAAAATAGCTTTCTCTGTAATTAAGGTATATGAAATTATTTTTTACCTCAATTTAATTGTTATTTATTTTTTAGATGTGTTATATTTTACAAAATGCCATTATAATGAATTAACTGATTCTTCTGTATATAATCAAATTGTACCCTATTAAAATAGGGCGGAGACTCTAGTAAATAAACACCAATTTTTATATTCCTTTTGGCGTTGGTTTATTGATACTAAACAGTGACCTTAAAGGACACTTTTGCTGAAGACATTCTTCAGCTCACGAACTGGTTACCTGGTCTTCGATAGACTTGTAATTCTGACTTTTGACCCTAAAAATAAGTGTATTGTAGCCAGAGTGTAGTTGATATGGCTGACTCCGCTTGTTTCATGTGGTGAACCTGTGACAGACTAAGACGATGGAGTTACAGTGAAGAAAATGGGAGTCAAAACGTTCACAGTCGCTAGTATGAGTGGAAGGATTGAAAGCATACTTCATTTCTGGTAAACTATCGTTTTTCGTCCATAACAAGTACCGGAAATCTTTCACAAAGTAACAAAACGTTGAACAGGCTGCAAGAGAAGATGCACCTCGTGTGACGAGGTCCGTTGTGGAGCGTTCGATTTCAAAGAAAATTGCCTCTTTTGTAGGAAGGATGCAAGTAAACCTTTCAAGAAGAAAGTATCAAAGAAACCGATTTCCAAACAAGATACTGTGAACGAGATTAAAACTCTCAGATTTACAGATCCCATAGAAGCAGCAGCCTATGATAGAGACGATGCATGGAGTAAGGAAATTGTACGTAGGATTGACACTGTATCTGATCTTGTAGCGGCTTAAGATCGGTACCACGGTGCATGTTTCAAACTGTTCTTGAAACCTATTTCTAGCAGCGAGTGGTTGTGGTGGCCGTCGTGAAGGTAATGACGTTTCTGACTGTACTGATGTTATCTGCAACTGCATGGAAAAAATGAGGACATATTGCAATTTACACTGGGTGGCATTCTCAAAATGTATTTCATTTATGTTAATAAAACTGAGACCATACGAAATAAGTTGAGTGAACGGTACAATGACGATGTCATTGTAGAGAGTTGAAGTAATCAGTTGAAGCAGACAACCATTTGCTTTCGAAACACTGGCCAAATAATCCTGACAAACAATTGGTTTGAATCCAAGAACACCAACATGCATGATGAACGTTTTGGGGTAGTAAAAACAGCCGCACAAATCATACGTGAGGACATAAGGTCACAAATGCATCATCTGAACGAATATCCCTCTCCAGATATGTTCCTGCATGGA
Organism: Lepisma saccharinum; assembly: GCA_022664845.1. NCBI lineage: Eukaryota > Metazoa > Arthropoda > Insecta > Zygentoma > Lepismatidae > Lepisma > Lepisma saccharinum. The sequence continues at coordinate 5,149 of JAGDQP010040405.1, read as the reverse complement.
GTGGACGACGACATTCGAGCTTCTCTAAAGTTATTATTGGAAACCATCACAACTCAGAAAACAAAAGCGTGGAAATGAAGAAGCATGAGAACAAAGTGAAATACATATCACATGGAATAATATCTGCTACCATACGCAGGACACACATATCCCCTATTCTTCTAGGAGTCGGAACTCTCTTATACAAGAATTATGGATCTAGAATCTAGTGGATGTGCAGTCTGCATTGAGATTCAGCAACTCCCACAAGGATGTCAGAAACGTCCTAGAAGTTTCAAGTTCGCAGCAACCATTGAAGATTTTTACCAAAACCTCTTTCACACAATTTGTATTCGACAACGCCTATATAAACATGGACGCCTTCCATGCCATGGGAAGTATTCAATGTTCCACTTCGAAGACATCCTTCAGTCCAAGATCACTAAGTGATAAGGCCGGGTATATTCCGAGTGCAACCTCCTTGAGAGAATACGGTACTATACCGCTGGGTGAATTCCAGAAACCACACAAAGAGGAATTGGCAAATCTGACTGTTGAGAATGTCCCCAATGGTGACATGCAAGTGATTACAATGTCAACAGATTTACTGTTCATGTATAGGAAATGGAAAGGATTAGAACATCGCTTGATGGAATGGGTTCATAGGGAACGTCACATCAAACAAAAGTTTCGTCTTATCAGGAATATTATGCCTACAATTTATTATGGCCCCACCCTCAAATTGTGGTACTGTTTACACCGCCCTCAAAACAGCAGCCCGGAAATGTGTTAAACAATACCAAAAGAGCTGCTTTGCCACTTTTCCTAGACTTTCTACATAAAAGCTAGAGAAATGTTGCTTCCTGTGAGTCGGATAGTGATGTGGGCTCCGTGATAGCTCGGCTTAGGGATTCCCTCTATTGATGTCGTTTATTGGTGCCATATGATACATAATGGATGGAAATGTTTTGCAAGATTCGTCCCATGCCTCTTACGCATTAGTATCTACAAATTTCTATTCTAGATTTGTTAGGGGTCATGGTTTTGCTCAGCGTGCTCTGGCCATGAACATTTTGTCTACAGTGGATGTGACGGACGAGAAGAAGCCAGCAGTATTGATCATTCTTGACAGTTTTAGGACTGACAATTTGCAAATAGATCAACCCTGCATGGATGCAATTGTAATCAAATTGAATGGAAATTGCAGGAGTTAGAGAAAAATGGTCCAACAGCGAAGCTGTGGGTTCAATATTTTAGGATGGTTTCAATTCGCAAACACTTTTTGAAGCTTAAAGATGTGGTCAATGGCAATTGAAGCTTGAAAGTATAAAGGTGATATATTTCCACTCAAATGACAACTTCAATTACCCAAAAGGGAGCCAGTTGTACTTACAAGATATTTTGATGCTTGAATACCAGTTTATACCTATTGAGTATAAGCAATATGTTACTAAAAGTTGCTTTACCATCAGACGGTCACAAAAATACTAGTCAGAAATATGGTTAGATATAACTATAGAGCAGGTCCTTATTAGAGCTTTAATTGCATGTTGTGGCTTGTCAAGAGGAAGGGGTATTAGTGAAGGAACTCTGGCAAGATGGATCGCAGCATTGCCAACTACTAACATATCATATTGAGGAATTCTCTGGTGTGGCTTTTACTCCGACAGATCAGCATGTTGATATAACAAATTCTAGAAGGATGCGAGACACTTCGATGTTCAGAAATGTTGTGGCTGGTTTGAATTTTATGATCCATTCCCTCTCGGAAATACTATCATATGTATAAGTACTGGGGGATGAAAGCATAAACTAACACAAAGCTTACGAAATTGGGGAAATCCAGTATCATAAACATTACAGGCACTAACTTCAAGGAACTGAATTTCCAGAGGAAGAACCGAATAATGCAGCTGCGATCCTGTGAACCGTGATATGATTTTGCGTAGAATTCCTTTCGATATTAAATCACAAGAACAGCTGAAGTTATATTTTGTATTTGAATTAGCCACTTATCCATTATCCCTTTTCGATGACGATGGGCATCAGACACGCAAATGAGCTCTGTACAGTTTTATCATTCCAGTCAGTGTTACTGATACAAGCAATGTAGATTACGTCATTGATGGAGGACTACTCTTCCACCGAGTTGTGTGGTATACTAAGGATCAGTGTTCGTTTATCATTGAGAAGTACATGAACAGGTACTATGGGACCAATGCTACAATTGTGTTTGATGGCTATCCTGAGGATCCAAGACACAAAAGCATCCAATCAGCAGAACGAATGCAAAGAGCTTGCAAGATATCATCAGTTTGTGTTTGATGAGACTCTGACGGTAACGATGTCACAAGGACGGTTCCTGTCCAACGACCAGAATAAAAGTCGTCTGATATCATTGTGTTTTAATTGTAAGGAAGGACATAGACCTATTGGTTCTACTGACTGCATAGGAGCAACTAGAACCTTCTGCCACATCTTCGTACTGAAGCCTGGAAAATTTCAAAAATACATTTTGATGTACAGTCCAAGCAATGGTAAGTTGTCTGAAGAAGCAAAGAAGATTTTTTTATTCCTTCATGCCTTCAGTTGTTGCGACAGTACGTCCACATTTTTTAGACAGGGGAAATAAAATTTATCAAATAATTTGAGAAAAACACCAGCCTACAGAAAACAGCACCATTCATGGATCCTGACGCCACAGCTGATCAAGTTGCTGAGGCAGTAGCCAAGTTTATTGTGATAATGTACATTGGTGGCAGTAACACATCACTGAATAAGACACGCCTTGAACTCTTCCAGAGAGTATTATCAAATAGTGACTTCAAATCAAAACGTTTGAATCCAACTGCGAGAGCTGTTCGTCAGCAATCTGAGGGTTTATTTGCAGGTACTAGTGTGGATAAATAACTTCCTCAATCCTCAGCAGTGGGGTCGGAAGACCAGCAAACATGGTATCCTTCCTATAACGACAGACCAACCAGCAGCATCTCAAGAATTGCTGAACAAGATTTCATGTACTTGTGCCAAAGTTTGACAGGCAGTTTGTTATTCCTGAAAAGAAGGGATCAAATTATCGGTCATCTGCACACACTACAGAGGACTAACGTTAACCAATTCCCCATCTGAGCACGAGAATCTCCAAGTTGACGTCTATTTCGACGAGGAGGAAGTCGACACTGCCGAAAACCGATTAACTTTCGATCCTTTCCTGGATGAGGAGATGCATGCAGACACCGAAATGAGACAACATAAATATTTAGAAGAGCAAAGTCCCGGTCCACCTTGTTCCAAGAGAAGCAGAAAATGATAAATTCGTTGTATTGATGATTCATGTAATGAATTATTTTACTACACTTGAATCTTGTATTGAAGGATTTATTGATAATTCCTTATATGAGTATTCTACCTGCTTTTGCGTATCCCTTGAAAAAACTTCAATTGGTTATTGTTTTCTACATAAAACTGACGAGAAACATGTCTTTTGTATTTTTCAAAGCTTCATTACAAATTTACAATCACTAACTTCATTTTTCTGAAAGTGAACAATGGCAAAACCATTTTGACTGAAGCAGATTATTTTACATAACAATTTCTTTGAAAATATTATTAATGTTTTTAATTAGAAATTAAACAAAATATTCATGCATTATGTGCAACATCAATAAAAAAAATTACAGAATCATGTTGTATGAAGTCCACATCAATTTTGGAGGGAATTACCGATAAATTACATG
>JAGDQP010040403.1:0-17313 GCA_022664845.1 Lepisma saccharinum | reverse complement strand
TGATGCTTTATTTTCTCGTTCTTCATTTCTTTATTTATATTTCTTATAGTTTCAACCAAATTATCATCAGAGTGAATATCGACTCCAGCAAGAGATTTTACATTCTTCAAATGAGTTCAAAACTTGTTCTTGATTGGAACGGAATCGATCTGAAACCATTCTTCGTTTGGGTGTGTCTACTGTTGTAAATAAAAAACAAAGTCCGTGTTTTTCTAAAACTTCCGTTTTTTAGAGAGAAAAAACACGAGCCTTCGTTTTTTTCTAAATTTAGTTGTTTTTTTTTTCAGGGCAGGAATGTGTAATACTTCTAACGTGTCTCTAAGCAAGAATTACTTTTATATAGGTAATTAAGAAGAAATACAACATAAATTAAACCCTAGACTACAAATATTTTTTTGGTATATATGAGATTTTCTGGGTTTCCTAGTTCTCAGTGTTGCCAACTTTTAAAAAAATAATTTAAAAAAAAACCTTCCATGTCGTATCTGCCCCAAATTAAACAGTATTCAACACAATAGAAGAAAGTTTTGGGTGTCCCCGACATGGATGAATGTATGAAAGCTTAACTTCAATCCTACTGATTACATTGATTATCTGCAGCGTAAAAGCATGAAATCACTTGCTGTGAAAAAAACGACAGTTTGAAAAAAAACAAGAAAAAGAACGAAAAAACATGAAAAAAACTTCACAGAAATGATGTTTACAATGTTTCCTACACCCATTGAGTGTTGGTAACAAAAAATCAACTAATTTGTAGCCTATTTTACGTTTCGTTCTTAGTCCGCACTTTCCTACTGCTTTCCAATCTTCTCCTTCGTCTACTACTACATTCCGTCACCCAATCACTGTTCCACATGTGCCCTTCTTTTATCTTTGAATCAGCTCCTCTTAGTTAGGCATAATCTAGCTCAACCTTTCCTTGTGGATGTTCAGCTGTGGGCATGTTTATTTGTACTGTGACCAAATCCTTTCTTATTTCATTTAGCTTTACTATTCATCATTCGCCCGTTGATTTAGTCTATTTTCATGATTTTCTGTTTTAGACATTTTCCAAGGACATACTCGATATTTCTTTCTCACTCTTCTTTCCGGTCCCAAATCAAACATTCTATGTTCCTCACTTCGAATTTCACCAGTTCCTCTACATCTTACTTCACATAATTGTTACAGTTTATCTTCATTTCTTGTCTCAAGTTTTTCCACTTCTCTGCTTTCATCAGCAATCCATTCCAATCCAATCCTTATTCTTTCTGTTCTTCTTGATATATATTTATATATATATATATGTATATGTGTGTGTGTGTGTGTGTGTGTGTATGTGGGTGGGTGGGTGTGTAAGCAGCCACGAAACAAAAGAAGTTTAAAATGCTCCGTTTCGCTCAGTCTTCACTCCAAGCAAGTCGTCAATTCTTTGCCGCTTCAGACACGGTAGTTGTTAACAATTCCCAGGAAGCAACGAGTAATTACGTCAGTTCCGTTCGTTAAACGCCTAGCTGTCTAAGTCATCCACGAAATTAATTTTCCATCCTCCAAATACCCTTTCCTCTTTCTCTCTTTCTCTGTGAGTCCTCTCCCCATCCCTAACTTTCATTTCAGACGAGATAACTCCAAAATTAATTCAACTACATTAAAGCAAAAGTTGTCTTAAACTCTTCATCATCAAAAGACTTTGTATATTACGTATCTAGGAGATACTCTGCATATATCTATCTCTATATGTTCTTTTCATTTCCATACTAGGGAAATAATATGAGTTTAGAAACTCGATAAGTTTTTTCGTCCGACTTTAAAATGAGTCTCGAAAAAATATTTTCTATTTGTTGAACCTACAAGTAAGAAAGGAACTAAACTTAACTCACAGATCAAGTTGAGTCTTGGCCTACCATATGGCTTTCGATAAATTGGTTATTAACGCAATAATTGCCATTACAGCATCTCCGATTTTCAGTGACCGGAGTTTACCACTTCTTTGTTTACGTATTTTCCCCCAATCCTCATCACGATACTGGGTCAATACAAAAAATTCATGAGCACGAACCGGGAACCGAACCCGTGTCTGCTCGCAATGAAGGCCAAAGCGCAAACTATTCTTCTTAGCAAAAGCTCACAAATGAGAATGATTTGTTTTCATTTACATTATTACTTCCCTATCTGGCAATCATGAAACGCCTGTAAGAGAAGAGCACGTCCCTACGTCACTGCACCCTCCCCCTGGTATGTCGGAAGATATACTCGTAAGTAATTAATTCAAAGCTAGTTTTTGTTTGAACTCTAGCATTTTTAAAAAGTACCTTTCTTAAAAAAAAAAAAAAAAGCAAAAGAAACAAAAATTCCCTTCCCCATCTTACTTTAATTATCTGACATATTTCAAGAACCAATATTGTTCTATTCTTCTGAGCGCTATTAGCAGAAACCTTCAGAAGAAAGGATCAGTAACCGTCAATTGAGGTAACTTTAGGTACAAGGAAACTTTGGGCAAAACTTGCACATCATATATTTTTTCTGTCTTGTTCTCTACTTAACATTTTAGTCCCAAATCGTTAGTGTTTTGATTGACTTGGTCACACCAGGATTATCATTGTTTTATCATATATAGTGAATGAATAAAAAGCAGTGAAGTGTTACTGCCTCAGCTGCGTGAGAGAAACCGCCACTGTTTCAAAATTTTAAATTTTAATACGCTTATTTGTTTATTTTTTAAAAGAGCTGAAGCAGCTGTAGATACTTTTAAAAAATCTTCAGAGTGGGAGATTACTTTGGGATAAAAAGTCGACAACTTCAGGTAAACCAGCTATCAAGCAAGTTAGCAAATGATCTTCCAATTAAAGACCACAGGAAAACGACATGCTTTGTGCATTTTGGGCAAAATTGAGATAAGAATAGCATCAGTAAGCTCTTTGAAGGGGCTTTTAAACACGCTATCACGCATGAAGGTCTGCTACAAACAAATCTTTAATGATAATTCTGAACTTTTAAAACTCTCTCCTGTAAAATCAATACAATGGACAAAGCACGTTCTTTTTCTGTGATCTTTAATTGACATAGCGGCAAAGAACAAATGAGGAATTGAGTATAGCCTTAATGGAGTCGATACCTTCAAAAAGTGTGTCAACTTCAGAAGTCAAGGGATATACATAAGTGACAATGACGAATAAAAGAGCGCAAGGTAATCTTTTATATATAACACAAAATATATGTGACACAAAGTTGTCGTCATATTTTGTACATTGACACATTAAGATCAAAGGTTTCTTGGTACGTACAACATATGACAGTTTTGTGTCACATATATTTCGGGTTATATATAAAAGATTACCTTGAACTTTTTAAAAATTCGTCAACGTCACTTGCATTCCTTGACTTCTGAAGTCGGCATATGATAAAGGTAATGTTTTCTTTGATGCATTATTGACGTTTGGCTGTGCAGAGTGGATACGATGATGAACAAAATCTGGTGATAAATCTTCCGAGTGCCAAAGAAACTTGGCCTAAGTCCTTATACTATTATAATATAAACTGAATCGTATATGCAGCTCATAATGCATCTTCTAGAATGACCTTGCCAACGATGTTAGCCCAGAAACAATTTGCACGACGCTAACTGCAACCTTTTCTACACATTCCACTAATTAGTCAATTACTGAGCTACGGGTCCCGAGTACAAAATCTAGTGAGACAAAGAGATGGATACACTATGTGAAGGGTTAATGGGAACTGCGCTTCAATTTCCTTTCATTCATATTGGTGGATAGACCGTGTGATAAGGCATCTAATTTGTGTGTTCATTCATAGAGCTTTGATACCACAATCTGCCAAGATCAAATTTCCGTTGAATTTCATATTAGGAAAAGGAGAGAGAAAGAAAGAATAATGTTTCGATTTCCCTCTCCTTTCTCAGTTTCCCTTGGCAAATAAAGTGTTTCTACCGAGCGACCGGGGTTCAGTGATAGTGCGTAGCGTTCGGGACGTCCTGGGATCGATCCCGGCGACCGACCATCCTCACTAAAGTTTATCTAGGAGTTTTCCTCAGTCATATCAGGCAAATATTGGGACGGTGCCTACAAAATAGAACCTGGCCGTCCACCTTTCAACATCCTATTCTGGCCTGAGCCTAAGATGCCTAAAGACCTTAAGATAAGTTTAAGAAAAGGATTTCTGTCAAAAATAAACTATTATCTTATTCATCAATAATAATAATAATAATAATAATAATAATAATAATAATAATAATAATAGGTAAAGGTATCCCCTGTGCGATGCGCATGCGCCATGAATGGTGCATGGAGGATGTGGAGGTAGTACCCTACATATTCTCGATGTACGACACTAAGAGAGATGGTCCAACGCTTGATCGTCTTTGCCTCCCAAGGTATCCTTGAAAGTAAACTAATTTTATAACACTGCAGTGGCATATTTATAAGTATTCAGTTGATAGATATTCTTTTGGAACATTATAGGTACCATTTTGTTTTTTTCTACACAGTTCCTCCTGTATTGTTTTTAATTATTAACAAAATGTAAAACGCGAGAAATTCGTTTGAATGTTTACTTTGAATTCGCCTCTTGGGTAGGTAGGCAAGTTAAGGTAATGTGCGGTATCTAAAGTTCATCCCAGAATACATGTTAGGCTAACGCAACTTAATATCATAAAGTAGCCATCAGGAAGCGATTCAGTTCGTATGGAAGATGAGTCGATCAGGTAACCACAATAATGAAGAAACACAAATAATCCAATATATTTAGCAACTCATTCTATTTAATATTAAAGGTAACCAAGGACCAATATAACCCCTAAACTCCTATTGTTACAGCTCAGGTAATTACATCACTCATATAAGAAGACCTCAGTAAATGTCACTGAAGGTTTCTGTTTAAATAAAATAATCTTACAATATTAGCCTTTTGAAAATCCTCACGCATATATTTTACAAATAGGAATCACCAATCATTTTATCACGAAGATTACAATTGGTTATTATTCTTGGCCTTCAAGTTTTTAAAAAGAAATTTTCAAATATATTTTGATCAAATTCCACTGTTCATAAATTTTAGCATGTGATATATAACGTGGAAACACAGGCCTGGTTTTTTCACCATTTAAAACATAACCAACTAACTCTATGGATTGCAGAATTCGCAACTTTATCGTTACAGTAATAAATAAATGGCATTGTACAAGACTAAGCCAATTTCATCGACAACATCTTCCTCCTGAAGATCCCTTCTAATGTTTTCCTCCCAACGACTTCTTGGTCTCCCCAACGACCTCTTTCCCGTCGCTTTCCAACCACGATGGATCTTACGTTTTAGTTCTCTCCCCACTCGGACCTGCCTATCTTAGCCGTCATGATTTCATTATTATAATATCGGGTGAATTATAGTGTGTGGAGTTCTTCTCCAATCATCTCGTCCCGTTTTGGCCTGTAGAATTTCCTCAAAACCTTATTTACAAACACACGTAAGTGCTTGTTACATATGCTTCCAAATATTTCAATTTGTTTACTTTCTCTATGATCTCATTCTTAATTGTTATGTATTTATTTCGTTCATCCTCTGTGTTTCGGCTTGTTAGCTATCAATATTTTGTACCTCGTATGGGTTGATATTTTTAAAAACTGTTTTTCTAGCGAGTTAATAAGATATATTTAGAAATCTATATCAGGGGGAGAAAAGTTCGTAAAATTCAATCAATAGTCTTTTATGAAATATCTTTTAATCTTTCGGCTAATTTTACTGCAACTTTCATACATATGTTGAACAATAGCATATTCCCTGAAAGGCTGAAAAGATCAAATACAATTACCAACAAAATTCTTTTCCTGAAATTCTGATCAACTATCGGTATACAAGGAAACGTACTGCTGTTATGAAACATAGTCGTTTTTTAAAGAAAAATATTAACGTCAGAAGCAATTTTCTACAAAATGTATTTTAATTTGAAAAGCAGCCAGGGGTGGCTAAATCAGAAGGGGGCCATTGGAAGCAGTACCCCCTACAGTCAAAATTCAGTCTTTGGAGATTAGGATAACGGATTCTTTTATTTTTATGTGCTGAAACCTCCTCAGGTTCACAGAAACATTTTGGAGGGTATGTGTTTGAGTAAACAAAAGATATCCATCGCTGTTGAATGAAAACAACAGTTTTCACTTGTAAGACCACCCATATACTTAGTGGAAGATCTATTGAATAGACATGTTTGCTGGGCCAGTTCTATTTTGGCGGCCCATTTATTGATACTAATTCTAAAACTATGGAAATTTTCCATATATGGATCTTGTAATATTGATATTAAAATTTCGCAAATCAATATATTGTGTAAAGAATCGGACAATATTTTCGTATAATTGATGATTAATTTCCAAAACATTAAAAAAAGTAAACGATAATCCTTTTCCCATAATTTTTCGATATGAAGGATTTTTAATTTTCAACGAATTTTCAGTATGAACAACGATATTCAGTTGTCAATGATTTTCCGAAATGTTCGATAATTCGATTTTTAATATATTTATCGCTCCATAATTTCCAGCTATATCGATTCTCTATGTCGAAATTCGAAAATCGCAAATCCTGACGCATTTACTTTTGTAATAAGTGAGCAAACACATATTTCTGAAACGTCTGTCTCCAGTCTAATAATTCACTAGTTTTTTTTTTTTTTGCTTCACTTGTTTATTTTGTAACATTGATGTGGGTCATAACAAGTTATTTTATTTCATACAAATACCGGTGCACCGATTCTGAGTAAAGTGTTATAAATATAACAAATTACAGGTAAAACCCTGCTATAACGAGAATTCATTGTAATGAACACTGTATTGGGAAACAAGAATTCGACGGAGATTTCGAAGAACTTTGTTATTACGGAAATTTTGTTATAACGACGTTCCTTGTAAAGGTATTCTACCTGTACTCTTTTCCTCACTTACCTCTGTAATATGAAATTTAGTATATATCTGAACAATTAACAAATTGGGTGATTTTAAAACAAATTAGTATGTAAAATAAAAGATCTGAAAGTATATGGTTTGCTCGGGAGTAATTTTCCCAGTTATGAGTCTATGAAGTCATACCATTTCCCTTTTCAGCACAATTTTCCCCCTGCTCACTATTCTGAATCTTCTGTTGATAATAATTTACTTTCAAATCTACCGATTCATTTTACAAATAAATGGACTTAAAATATTATACCTAACTTGCAGTTTTTACAATAAGGAATACGTTCTGAAAATACTAAAATTTGCATGAGTTTCTTGATGCGTTAAATAGATGAAATTCTCATAGTTTTCTCCAATTTTTCAATTTTTCTTCTTCTGTTTTCTCAAAGGAAAACTTAACACAAAATTCTGCTACACAGCGAGAAATTTAGTTTCATTTTGCTCTTGCTTCATCATGAGTACGTTTCTAGTGACTACAGTTTCTAGTGCCAAACAACTACAGTAGTCAAAAATTGGTATTTGTCTTATATGTTTTTTTCTATTGTTACAAGATTTGTATTATTGATTTTATATTTTCCAAATTCTTTGACAAATGACATCCCGAGCAGACGTCAAGCAGAAAAAACACGACATGTCTGGAAATGCTGTAGTAACAGTTCTGAATAACCGATAGTCTTATAACAGAGCGACGGAGGAATGACATAAAAAAGCAAGAATCCTGCCGGGTACTGTTCGGTAAAAAAGGTAGAAAGATAGGTCTATTTTATGGCATAATAGTTTTAAGTAATGTTAACGAGGTTGACACACTGTAAACTAACAAACGATCAAGGGATAACGAACGATATACGAAAGAGATAGGTGTAAAAAATAAAGAATTACTTTATATACGGATTTAAATTCTAACAGCGAAAGCCCATAAAAGTTTGTAATAATAAATACAAAATTAAAATAAATATTTAGTACATAAATAAAAGGGAAATAAAAGAAGAAAATGAAGTAAAGTATTAATAAATGACACAATAACTTAAAGAATAAATCTAACATGTAATATATAGAAAATACTTTTATTTCCATCTGCCGTTTTAATTATAAATGTCTACTCAAAAAGCCAAGCCACAAGTAACATTGACGAATTAAAAAAAATAAAAAATCTCGAGGTAACCTTTAACATATAATCCAAAATATATGTAACACAAAATTGTCATATTTTGTATATAGATTCATTATGGTCCAAGGTTTCCTTGTATAAAATATGGCCATTTTGTGTTACATATATTTTGGGTTATATACGTATAAAAGATCGCCTCGAACTTTTTTATTCGTCAACGTCACTTGTATCCCTTGGCTTGTGCTGGACTCCCCAAATATAACTACTTTAACCAGTACTGATAGAGCTGCCGCTACATTTCGTCGCTGTTTTCACGAAGTGACGAATATTCAAAAATCAATATTTTATTATTATTATTATTTTGAATAATAATAAATTTAACTCATTTCTCTTAAAGCGACGTCTATTGGTTCAAAAGATGAAGTAACCACAGTACGAGGAATTGAATTTATTTTAAGGCCTTTTGGCAACTATGGCTCAGGCCGTATGGATGATAATTGGATGAATTGATGAAAGTGGGAGGAAACGGGAGCACCCCGAGAAAACCCACGCACACGGTGTTTGTCCACCACAAAGCCCACATGGCATGAGCAGGGATCGATCCGACGATCCCTAGCACCAGAGGTGAGCGCTCTACCAACTGAACCATCGTGGCCCACCACAGTACGAGGAATGTGTTCTAATTATATGAATTTACTTTTCACTAGAATGTGACGTTCATTTTTTCAAAACGGATATTTTAACATTCGTCACTTGGTGAAAACAATGACAATTTATGGTATAAATCTTCCTTCTCCACCTCCTCCTCCTCCTTCTTCTTCTTCTTCTTCTTCTTCTTTGTTGTTATTATTATTATTATTATTATTATTATTAATAATAATAATAATAATATTATTATTATTATTGTTTGTACGTTGACTATCGTTGTTATATTCTCCTATTTCTGTTGTACCAGAATATATTTTTGAGGGGCTCCACAGTCTAGTGGTTAGTCCCGAGTTCAATTCCCGGTAGGAGTACCCCACTTTTCGGCGTCGTGACGCAAACTGGGGAGTCACGTGAATAAAGACGTGGCGACCACTTGGTCTGAAAGCCACTGATACGCTTGTTCGTGGTCAAGATGATGCGTAGTGCTGACACCACAGCCGTCACTCAGATGGACGCATTTCCACCAACCGCGGACAGATGGCATTGAGGCAGGCTCAGGACCTTTGAGTATGTAACGCCAGTGGTTATTATTATTATCATTACGAGAATATATTTTATTAGGAAAATAAGATAAATAAATTAAAACAGGAAAAATAATTCGTATCGTATACAGGTAAGGTAAATAGCTTCTTTTTAGTAATGCAAATCGATAAAAGGGATTTAGAATTTGAATTTTATTTATGACATTTAGGCATCTAAGGCTCAGACGGGAATAGGGAAGGGGAAAGGATGCGAGAAGGTGTCGGCCAAGGCCTATGTTGAAGGTGCCATCCCGTCTTTTGTCTAGTGTGACTGAGGAAAAACCTGGACAAACCTCAGTCAGGACAACTTCATCAGCTAAACGGCTGCTCGGATCGAACCCACGACATCCCGAATTCTACATCAACACTTTACCACTGAGCTACTGAGGCTCGGTGAAAGGGATTTAGAAATGACGATTAGCTTTGATATTGTCTTTTAAACCATTATTGTAATGAATTCGAAGTTCCAAGTATGTACACAAAAACTATCGCCAACTCATTGTTTGTTTCACTACCAAGAGAATAGAACAAACACGAAAGGAGGAGGAAGAAGAAGATGGATGCTTTGTTGAAAGTTCTCTCCCTCTCTCTCTCTGAATCTCTCCCACTCTCTGAAGAACTTGTACAAAACATCAACAAAACTGGACAAAGCAATTGCTCCCTAACTGCGGCTAAGAAAACGCTTTAGCAAGAAGACCATCATTGCATCTCCCCTGTATTTATTTTAATTATACAAGCATTTCAATAGTCTCGCAACGTGAAAAGATATTTTATAATAATTGAATGATTCGCACTGAAATTTAATTCCATTATTTCTGTAATCAGTTTTACTAAAAATTTTCACATTTTATAAGGTTTGATCCTGGGTATTTTCCCCCCAGAATAAGAAAAAATCAGCCTCCGGAGAGTACAGTTCCTACGGATGGAAATTAACAGCAATAATTTTTATACTCCACAATAGGATTTTAAAATACCTTAGATATAGACTGGCGTAACTACAATGCCGCGAGGCTCCGCATTACGGACCCCAGGGGCTCTGCAGGTGACATGTAAACAGATGCAAAATGGGTTAATGTCGAATCCAGCAATCATGACAAGAGAAGTCACTTGGAAGTACGATTTCAATACTTTCTCAGAGACGGTAAAAGGGAGAGAATTTTTTGTCTAGACGGGAATTTCTACGCAGTCTGGAGAGAATCTCCGATTTTAGAAATCTGGCAATATTGTTCTGCACAGTTGCTGTATGGTTTTTACATGCGGTAAGAATATGCTGACATTGCATACTGCTATAGAAGGGGACTAATACTCTTGCAGGGGAGGGGGCAATATTCTAGTTACGTTACTGTTTTAGATCGTCTTGTTGATAATTTTAAACGATGTAATGGATAATGAAATGAGAAGTAGTGCCCTGAACTTAATTTAAGATACAATTTATCCAGAATTTATCTGATTATGATCGGGGGAAACTATAGGGCAACAGAGTCAGGATAGACAATCTCGGGCCTTAATCCGAAGATCTGTACATCACGAACCGAATATGCTTCGGTTTAGCCACTACGTTGTGCCACTCACATAGGGTAACATTGTTTTAGGAACAAAGTTAGTTTAGGGCAAGCAAGATCAAGCTAACCTACACTAATCTCAGCTAACTTTAGCTAACCCTTCCTAACAAGAAAACTAAAAAAAAAAAAAAAGTACAAGAACCGTGATTATTCTAATCTGGAATAACGCCCTGTTCCACACTGTTTTCTGTATATCTTTTAAAGTAATTTTATTTCTGCGCTGTAACTTCTCGTAAAATTAAAACCAAAAGGAAAATAAACACATATATAATATCCGTATGTGTAGGAGTCCCGTGGTGGTGGGGGGAGGAGGCGTGTAACGATGAATAAAAAAACAAACAAAAGACTGGCGTAGATAAATGACAATGAGATGGTCAAAAATATGTCATGGATAATAGGTGCAAAATAAAAAAGGGTTTCAATACATAGAAGAATCAAAGGAAAACTGTTGACTAGCTGAATTTCCCTTTTATTTTTTTTTAAAGAAAGAAAATAATAAAACAGGCAACAACAGAAATGAACCGAACGCATTGTACTAGACTAGTTAACTGAATAGCGGAATTCTTTTATTCTTACTTTCTACAGAGCTTTATGGGTGAAATTACAGACTTAATTAGATATGGTATTCCACATTGAATGTGTCATTATCTTTGTTTGTGTCTGTTTGGTATCGGAGGAAACAACATGTTGCCCCCACTTTTACCTAAAAAAAAAAAGCTGTTCATGCTCTCGTTGTGTTTATTGCTAAATATAGCCTGATGATTGTATTGTCAGTTTCGTTACAAGCGTTGTCAAGCACGAACGTTGCTTTACCATTCCTTCGGAAAGTTTGGCTCTTGATGTGAAACGTACACGCAGAGCCATATGTGCACTATTTTAATTCTACAAGCTGTTCAATATGACAAGAACAAACTAACATTCGATATACAGGGTGGTTCTGAGTATCCGTACAAATTAATAATAATAATAATAATAATAATGTACATACGAAAGTGCGCAGGCAGAATCACACGGTGACGTTGCTGAAAGGAGCGGCGTCGTGGGAATACCTCTACGGGGGGACAACTTAGTCCTGTTACCGCTAGTATAATTAATCTTATATTTTCTTAAGGTAAGCTTATCTTGCTATGGTGGGTAAAGTGAGCAGATCGACTTATTTTGAACATAATTAATAAGATTACGCCACGCCATAAGATATTTTAAATTTCCATCAGAATTTCAGGAAGAGGACAATCCAGACTCTAAGATGATGTCAGTGATGCCAGTATAAACAATATTATTGGCTGTTCAAGAATCATCATGTGACGAATTGTGAACAAAATATGAAATCAACAATAATGATAGGGTATCGAGAATTACAAGTACTGACCAATCAAGTGGAGTACAGAAGGGTGATTGGCCAATGATATACAGTCAAATGATTCATCGCCGGAGTCAAAGATGCCTAAAGGCCATAAATGAAGTTCAAATTAATGTGATTCATAAAAAGCGGAGGCTGCAGCTTTCATTTGAGACAAAAAAGTTTCAAAAATAAAAGATCGATCCTGTGAATGTGAAAATATGTTCCAAACATCTTTGAATATTCAGGCTGCTGAGCGAGCAAAGTACAAGTGTTGTGTGAGACTATAAATCAGATAATGTAGAATCCAGTCAGTTAAGATGGTAAGAAATAAATTAAGAAATTAAATTGAATGAAGAAATTAAACATACTTTTCACGATAAAGGAATAAGAGAAATATATATATATTTTTTTTTTTCAGAAAAAAAGTATGGGAGAATATTATTCCACTATGATAGACAACATTTGTAATACACAGTTCAAAATTATGACAATAGATGGAAGACCAATCTAAAAGTAAACAAAATCTCATTTTCCATAGGAATTTAACTTTTCCTATTACCTGGCTACACAGTTTAATTTCTCATTTTAGAAAGACTTTTCATGATGTTATGGCACTACATTTTAAAAATGAATACGACGATATGCATGTTGAAATTTAAACAGATCATATTATAAAAGAATAGGTCTATATTATATATTTTCTTTATATAAGCTATAACTCGTAAATTAAAAGTAGTTAATGACATCATTCTTCAGAACTTGTCAACTGTATTGAATTAACAAATTAGACTATGTACGAACAAACGACCCAACATTCCATTTTAAAATAAAGCTGAGTAAAGGACTATTTCTAGCAAATGTGGGCTGTAATTTTCCGTATAGCACAGAGAAAAACTATGTCGTAAGAGCAAGTGAAGAAGCATGTGATAGCTTTCCCAAAGTTGTGTACATGATGTACAAGAGATGAATGCAATCAGCTTACTTTTAACAGAGGTGGAGGTTGGTTTGCTTGTGCACGCAATTGAAGGTATGAATGAACTGAAACATTCTATTCATAAATAAAACAAAACTCAGTGGCCGTACCTCAGTGGTGGAGCTTTGGCTTAGCATTAAGGAGGTCCCAGCCGCGGGCTATCCTGACAGAGTTTTTCAGGGCTTTTCTCAGTCACATCAGGCAAATGCCAGGGTGGTATCTTCAACTTAGACCTTGGCAGACCCCTTCCAGTATCCTCTTCCCTCCCCTACCCCAACCTGAGCCTTAGATACCTAAAAACGTATACAAATTCACTCATAAACAAAATGAAGAAAAGCCCTGTGGTAAATGAGAAAGAAATGCAAAAGGCCTGGGCAAGGGAAGAAGACTAAATTATATCTTCAAGGATCTGCTGATATTGGTAGAACACTAATGAAGTTAATTTATAGGAACACATCCCCGTGGCTTAAATAAAGGTATCTTTGAATCGGTTTTGGGGACGCGCGAAAGCCGGCTACCATATCATTTCTTTAACCTTCACCAGTCAAATTCCGGGATAGAAGACAATTTAACGCCGTGGCCGTTACCTTCTCCATTCCTGCCCCTATAAGAGTGCTTATCGAGGGATGTTATTTTCCAGACCTGTGATGGGCTTAAACTATAGACGTATCTCTAGTTCTAATGATTTGTAATTCAAGGAATATAAATTTGCTCGTTTAGGAGAAATACGAATAGGTACACTGTAAAAACATATTTTACTTGTTTTATAGACTCTTTGAGGTCATTCCTGCTGAAATTGACTTAATTATTTGACAAGTTAATATCTTAGGGTGAGTGTAAAGGAACGATCACCAAAGATAGATGGCAGCACAACCTGCGTGGTCTCTAATATACTTTTTCGTTGCAAGAAATTTCAATGTTGCTCCTGCAAATTCAAGCCTAGGGAATTCAAACTTAGGCCTACAGAAAAGAAAGTTCATAATAATTTTAAGAGTTCTATCCGTGTTGATTTTTTTTAGTTTCATTTTTGTTCATTGTTGAAACATTTCTTTTTTATAGCTTTGGATATTCACACAACAACAATCAAGCGATTTCAACAATGAACAAAAATAAAAATAAAAATCGGCACGAACAGAAATCTTAAAATGGTTATGAACTTTCTTCTCTGAAAGTTTGAACTCTCTAGGCTTGAATTTGTAGGAGCAACATTGAAATTTCGTTCAACGAGAAAAGTATATATATATACTTTTGTTATATTTATTTAGCTTTAGATGCTAAATATATATTTTAGTTAACTCACACAATGACGTGTAATTTCTTTATGGAGATATTTGCAACATAAGTCAATTATGTTCTGGGAATATTATTAAGGGTGACGAAATGATTGGAGTGATCCTACCACACTAAAATATTACATGAGAAAGTGACGTTAATACGCCAGTTAACTGTTTGTAGTAGAAAACATACATATAAACTTTAAAGCATTGTTCTGAAGGAACGAGTGTTTTCGACTTTTGCAGAGTGAAAATTAATATGATTCAAAGCTTTGAGTGAAGTTGGTTTCTAGGTTTATGTGACGTGTGTTGCGATACCGGGGTACGTCACAAACAACTTCATCCCATGCTTTAATGATGTCAGTTTGCCTGATGACGGAGTTAGCTTACTGTGCGAAAGGTTCATTGTAAAATAACAAACAAAGAAAAACAACCAAAAAATATGGTTAAAAAGGAATTAAAAGAGGAGCTGTTGGAGGAGTTCAGAGAGATACAGTGACATTTACAAATTTAAAAAAGTTCAAGGTAGTCTTTTGAATATAATCCGCAATATATGTTACACAAAATTGTCATATTTTATACAAAGAAGCTATGGACCTTAATGTGTCCATGTGCAAAATATGATAATTTTATTTCATATAAGGTTACCTCGAATTTTCTTTTATTCATCAAGATCTCTTATATCCCTTGGGTTCTGGAGTCAACATGATGAGTGATATTTGTTGTTTTTATGAATGTTTAATTTTTTCCACTTATTCACACAAGTCAATCATATTTGTAGAGCTTTGTTCTTGTCATGAGTAACGAAAGGCTTTCGAAAGCAAATTTTAGTTCATTACAGTTTGCTAAACCCTACAATTTAACCATACAAAAAGGTAATAAGTGACAAGTTTCCAAGACGTGATATTTTCACACAAAAATGATTTCTTGTTGAGGTAAATACATAACCGGTGGGAGAATTGGCCATGAGATGCAGTTCTTTGCGGATGACAGGGAAAGTAAGTTTTGATTGAAAGTTGTAAAAGGCTAAAGCTACTTTGTTTCTAGCGTTTTCTGCAAAATTTTGCTTTTGTCACATATCACCTTTTCGCGTATGACGATTCAATTATACTGGCAAGGCGTACGCAGATGGATAAAAATCGTGCCAGGACGGATAACACCATGCAGAGTGAGCCGGTCATGTTGGCTGTGTGCTCTATAGAACTTGACCTGGGCTAAACAAGCGACAGAGTTCAAGGTTCGTATCCCGATCTGAGAATAGAGATATTCTGTTCAGGCTTTAATAGTAACTCATTAGTGAATAGCTGTTGTTCGGATTTACTCGTTGATCCGTAAATACAAAAGTTTGCAAGAGTCTGACTGTTCAGTCTATCTTGAAAACTGTGACAGGAAAAGGCACATATTTCTACAAATATGTGAAGTGTCTTTACTTGATAACCAGCTGGAAGCTAGGAGAGTGTTAAGGTATGTGGAACATTCTATGAGAGATTAATGGTGTAATGGATAGCATATTCGATCCGAAACTGGGAAACCCGAGTTCGAGTCCGGGCTGTCAATTTTTCTGTGTTCATTTCAAAACACTTCTCTTCTCGTATTCTTTATATCGCAACGAGTGATTATTATGATTATTGCTAATGATTTAATGTTATATCTAGATGGCAGAAAAGCAAAGAAAAATGTTCCCTGTGAACCTTGAAAGTTAAAATCTTAGGAGAATACACACATGAAATATTTTTCCTTATGGGAAAAAAGGAAATTAGAAATTGTAACTAAACTCTGACCTTCTCTGCCCATAGTTGAAATTGATAACGAATAATTACTAAACTTTACTAAAACAACTAAGGATAATAATGTGACAGTTTCTGTGTTCTAAAAATACTTCGAAATTATTACAATATTAATTCTTAATCGTTTTGGTAAAGTTTACATATTATAATTGCCAGCTTCTGTTATAAATTTCAGATTATAGGTTGCCAAATTATATTGTTAGCTGTTTAATAAAAGATACGATAAAAGTATTATAATTGTCGACTCCGGAAGCCAAGGGATACAGATGACATTGACGAATAAAAAACTTCGAGGTAATCTTTCTAAACCGAAATATACGACACAAAACTGTCATATTTAGTACAAGGAAACCTTGGATCTTAATCTGTCCATCTACAAAATATAACAATTTTGAGTTACATAGATTTGGGAAAGGATTGCCTCGAACTTTTTATTCGTAAATGTGACTTGTATTCCTTGGTCTTCTGGAGTCGACATTTAGCCTATAATTAGCTCTGCTATTGGTGCAACAAAAGCTATATTTAGGCTACAAAACAAATACAGCACAAGAGTAAATGTTAAATAACCATATTTCTTTTATTAGAGATATTTTCTTTCATTATGTATGTGGCAACGTGCTCTAAAACGTACAGATAAAAATGGTCAATGCACTGGCCGGAAGTTTCTTGTTCGATTCCCGGCAATTTTCCATGCACTTTCCGATTGCAACAATGTTGTTGCATTATTTGATCCCTTTATTTTCAAATAAGAGTAATGAAATGAACAAACTTCTAAGTAAGTTACTATTGTCTATGAAGTATAAAGAGATAATCTAGTTCTATGTTGTCCTAGAAAAAAATACAATAAAAATATCTTATTTCTAAGTCAATGGGGAAACTGCGGGTATATTTTATTTTTGTGAGTGTGAAATATTCTACATATAACTAAAAATGAATGAGAATATAGATTTGGAAATAAGACCAGTGAGCTGATTAGCAAATAAAATGTAAATTTCAATTAAATGAGAATGCTGATATCTCAATTCTAAGAGAAATGTTTCTCGGTGCACAGATAAGAACTTTTTTTTCTCAATGCAACTAATTTCATTGACCCTAAGTCG
>JAGDQP010040402.1:0-17314 GCA_022664845.1 Lepisma saccharinum | reverse complement strand
ATATGTCCTAAATATGCATTATCAGGTAACATAACCAGTGAAACGTGCTCTTCAGCTCTTGTTTTCCGATTATAACTGCCAGTCATTGATTGTTCCAGGAACAATGTGCTATCCTTCCGTCCATCAAAATACAAGCCTCGTATAGCTTTACATTTTAGATCTTGGTGTTCCTGAAGTTGCAGTCGTTTTCTAGCTTTGTTACGTTCCCGTTTCACTTTGCTTGGATCGACGATATCTGATGTTCCTCCAGGAGAAATTACGCCGACATCTTCCAATACTGCAGATGCTAAGGCAGCCGCTGCTCTGTTGGACACACCATAGCGATCACACGTCTTTGAAAAGTTATTTAGATTGGCCCTTGCTTGCCAAGTGGTTGGTTTCACAGTAGTACAAGTAAATTCTGGATCAGTTTCGACAGTACCTTCCATCAACGATTCGCTATCGATATCTGTTTCCTCTGTGTCTTCATTCCCATTAATTTTGATCTTCCTCTTCGTCCTCAATTCTTCCTTTGCTTTTCGTTCTTCTTTCCATTTCAGTTTCCTTGTGGTTCGAATATCAACATTTCCAATATACATTTTCCGTTCTCCACGCTGATCTAAAAGGAAAACTTGCTCTTTGACAGGGACTTTACGAGACTTATCACAATTACATGCACTGAAATCACATTTACAACAAGCGATATCGAAAAGTTGTTGACGAGCTTTGGCACAAAAGAACTTTACCTTATCATTAAATGCATCGGATTTAGCACCTTTCTTGTTACTAGTTTTCTTTAGATTTTGATACTTGTCATGATAATTTCGAATCAGCTGAAGAATTCGTGTGTGAGAAACTATAGGAATAGAGGATCGGTGCCATATTTCTTCCAACCTCGTAGCTACAACTTCTGAAATGTCAGCCACGGTAGGCTCTTTGCAAGTATCAAATGGTTTCTTTTCATGCAAAATGAACAAACAATATTTAAACACGTCTTCGTAAGTTGGTAACACCGAATCAGATAAGGTTTTGTTGGCTCCAAAAACGGGATCATTTAGTTCTTTCCTTGTTTTTACACTCAGTCCAACGAGGGAATTTTCCTCCTTCATGTTTCCATTGCTCATTATGTCCGAAATACTGCCTTGATCATTGATCAACTAAAACCACTCACTCACTGTAAAACATTCGATTTTGCACAAATGTGTCGCGAACAACGCTCTCTCTAAGTACAAGGTTGTCTGAAATGCCTTTGCCTCCTTAACTTTAATTTCTTGACAGGCAACAGTGAGAAGTTGTATCAATCACCTTAATCACAGGTAAGGTTTCTAGAATTTCTCTTTCTATGCTACAAGTAATATGACAGACATTTTCCTTCATAAATCACTCAGAACCAAATCATTATTTTCTATACTGTAACGAAACAAGCTAAACGGTTTGGAGTGAATATGTGTGCCTGCCATCTATCGGGAATTTTCAAATAAAAGAAAATAAATCACCGCCTGGTGGATTCAGTCGGCCATGACTTTCTCAAAACAATTGAAATTAACATGATGCTAAGGACTTTATTTCAGCGCCTCCTCATATTTCGCACTTTTTGCGCATTTTCACAACAAAAAATAGGGCTCCCTCTTCAAAATGCTACCAGATATCGCCCAAAATTTGCGAGGGAAATATTTAATACGTTGTTAATACAAAACTTTCTCCTAACAGTAAATTGCAGGCAATATAATTGGTCACAGGCATTAATTTCCATAAAATAGTCATGAAATTAAGGTGAGAAATGATAACAAAACTTAGCGACACCAGCGCACCCTCAAGATATTAACCGATATTAGTCAAATTTTGCACATTAACTAACTATCACAAAAGACAACTTTTGGCAGGTATTAGAAATCCATGTAAAAAACTTTTTATTTTTCGCCCCACCCTAATCTATAGTCCTTTGAAAAGTCAATCTCTCATCCGCTAATAAACGTCTTCTGATGTTTTCTTGGAAAATACCGACTACCAACTGATCCATGACCATGTTTTGTAACCGATGAACAGAAATCACACTTCATAGCCTGGCGTCTTAAAGCTATTAGAAATTCAGCTACAGGTTGTAGTTCCGTCTGATGGAAGGTATAACATTTGTACATCTCTACAATTATGTTCCCCCTGTAGGAGAACTATTGTAATAATATCTCTTTGATCTTATCATAAGATTATTTTAGAGTGGCCAAACGCTCATGGTTGATGTGAGCTATAAACAAGGACCCGCTTCTATAACTTAACACTATTAATATCACAATGACTTTCAAATTGGTCAAAATAAGACTGCTACGTCCATAGATAACGGATCAAATCTTTCCAAAACCACAGTTGATGATGCCATATCTACTACTAAACCTCTATACAAGTTCTCAACACAAAAAACACTTAGACTGCTACGCCATCAATATGCTATATTTTTCTAAATGTTATATTAAATCTAAACTATGAATCGCATTGACGTATGAAGCTGAAGATACTGATGATGATATATTGAAAACACAAACTAAGTAGAACATTGAATATATTCACCACTGTACACTTATATAACTGATATAAAGAGCTGTAGATTCGTGATTGTGTAAATAGTGAAGTTGACAGTGTACAAGATGAGATACACATATAATCAATACAAGTTGATGTCGATACATTTGGACTCCTCAATGTGTTGATAAACGTTCCCTTTCATACGATCGATAAGAATTGCTGATCATTTATACGATGTGTATAGTTAAGATCAAACGCGCGTTAACAAAGATGTATGCGTATCTGTTATACGCCTTCCGACATGGTAACCATGAAGTCTAAACAAGAACGGACTAAAAACGATCACAAGATGTAACGATCTTGGAGCTCCGTTCCATTTGTTTTGTTCATTTTTATTACGAATTTTCCATGTTTAGCTTCAAGGCCAAAAGGTTCTTACTCTTGTGATCGCAGTGTCGTCCAGATTCTTTAAAGACTTTTTCTCATGTTTACGAGCAATGGATTAATCTTTCGATTCTCTTTTGTTCAGCTTTCTTGGCGTAAAGAATTATTTCTTGAACTACATTGTGACGTATTTCTTTCTTCTTCCTTTTATTACTTATTTTCTGATTGGGTGATAGTGTCAGCATTCCTGAAAGGACCAAATCTCGATTCATCTAAGTATGTGGTCTTATATCATTGGCAAATCTTCCCGCCAAGAGAATTCCTTGCTCGCTAAACTCATTAATTTTCTCACATTAATTAATATATCATTTATTTCCAGTTTCAAGATAGTTGTTGAATTTTCATTCAAAGTGCCAAAATTCAGGTATTATTAGTTTTGGTTTGAAACCGAGATCTGCTTCTGGGGTTTATTTTTGTTCTTGAGCGCTGCGTTCGTTATCTGTAGATGAAGTAGGCGTTTCCTGTTAGAGATATACTAGAACAAGATACAACGACAAGAGGTTGCAGGACACTGATTCTCCATAAAGATTTTTAAGTATACTTTTGAATTACTCCCTTCGTTTCTAAATCAGTGTGCCTGCCCAGGTAAAATGAATATTTATTGAAAATATAATTTCGAAGCCATGTTCGCTTACCGAAGCAGCGATATTTGAAACTTAAAATCTCGACATATCGTCTGCTCTCTGGTTGTCTCCACAGGAAGACATTTTTGACATCTCAGTTAATTTTTAATCATCTTTCGTGTTTTGGACTTTCGCAAGCAAAATTTAATAACAGCTACATTCTGTTTTGACAGTGACAATTGTTTTGTGCACTATGTGTGACATTTTTATTGAGAAGATTTCAGTGCAAATTTATATCTTTGCCATGCAGAGTTAAACTAGGTAAGGGGACATGGGTCTTCCATATGTTAAAATGCTTTGATTTAGATAAGCCGAAATCCGTTAACAGATCTCTGGTTTATCTCCTTATTTATTTAATGTTTTATTGATTTAAGTAATATTGTACTTTATGCACTCTCTATATGAATTTCGTTAGCTACTCATGCGAGAAGTTAGTGCAAGGTTCACCGAATTTACTTTATTCGTTTGACATCGGTTGTGTATCTGCACCCTGTTTCGTTTGCTTTGGTTCCGTACCGTTTGTTTACATTTAAATTTCAACTAGTTTCAAAACCTGTCTGATAGTTAAACCCATAATATATCCAAATTTGTATTATGATATTTCAAATATTTATTTCGAAACAACGATAAAATTGTCAGGAATCTTGATTTGTCATATTATGATGTAATGTTGAAAAGTGCTTACAGTGAAACCGACCCATATTTTATAGTGACAGTGATACAGTTGGAAAGAGCCAGAAGTTTCGAATATTGGTAATACTATCTATATCTTTTACGTATAAAACAGTGAACTTTAGTATTATTTTCAGACACAAGCAATTTTGGACTTAAATTTTTAAACGAAACGATTTTTGTTAAAGCATAAATTCAATTACAGTTTAACTTCCATGGACTGAATAGTGATTTATAACATACTTTTTTTCCAAACCGAATTTATGAACTGTCGGGCTTCTCTCCTCAAGAAATGTTAATTTCAACTCAAATACAAATTATTATTTTTTCTTTCAAATGAACTTCGATGCATATGAAAGTACGAATTTTGGAATATTTTTCGTTCAATAACTTGATCTTTCTGTCGTTTTGTTGAAATAAACAATGGATAAAAAGGGTTTAAACATTTTATTGAAGTAGCATGTAGAAGTAGATAATATTTAGGTTAATTTGAACCATGATGCATTATGCAGATATATTTTGAGCTTACACTATCGCGTTTAGTACAATTGTTTTAGTGAATTGAATTTACTTCGTATTAAGGTGAGTGAACGCACATTAAACTTTCAGTATTGTTTTGTTTATGGATTTTCACATTAATATTGAGTTCAAAATTTGCTACAGTGACCTTGTACACTAGCGGACAATATCACTGTCTTCTGACGGATAGGTAGTATGTTAGAACTTTTATTTCTCCTACTTTTTCCTCTTTTCGCTAGAATACGACGTATGTCACTAGTGCAGTTTCCAACTGTAGGTCCTACTGTAGTGTGTGGACCATTACTGGTGCGTGAGAGCGTTTACTATTCACTCGTTCTGAGAGATTTAGCATGTTTTATTTTTGCCACCTTTTCTCTTATTTGAGTTTTAAAGTTAACATCGGTGACTTGCGTAAGTTATGGATAAACTTTGGTTCATCGCTTCCAGTCTGATGTATGTGCGTGTATGGAGGCTTGGGCTACTGTGGCATTTCCATGTGGTGATGTGGGTTGTTCTCTGCGCTCTCTTCTCTGTTGGGGTGGGAAATTCTTTCCTTCTCTGTCTCCCCCCTCTTTTTCCATCGCTTGTGCTCATGTCTATATCTGTAATATATTTCGGATTTTTATTATCCTTCGGCAATCGTGTGCTCCCTCTTCGGGTTTTTCCGATACTGGCGTGTCCTGGTGATAAGAGATGATGCTCATTTTGATTCAATAGTTTGATGCTTTACCTTTTCTCGTACGTTATTTGGCCGTGGGACATGACCTCGACTGGTGAAGTCGTGACTTAGCTCTCGAGTGACCCGCTTGAGTTGGTCCAGCTGGTCCAGCAGTTCGGGAGCGTTACCCACTTGTCCACGGGAAAGTGAAGTTCACTTTCTTTCTGTCTTTCTTTCTTTCTTACCCTTCTTTAGGGGAAAGACTCACTTTGGGACACCTTTTGATAGTGAAGATTGGCTAGGCTTCACTGGGGAGCGTCCGGAGTGTTTTGATGTTCGGCACTTAGGCTGTTTTTGCACTGCGCTTATCCCGTTTTGAACCTTTTGTGTTCTCTGGCGACACGGTTTAGTTTGTTTTCGTTTCGGTTGGTGTGAGTGTCACCGTGGTCTACTGGTTTCGTGTCTTTCAAAGAACTCATACGAATGGATGATGATTTAAAGCTCGCACTTCGATAACTAAGTTGAATGACATAATGAAAGTTCAATACTGCCAAGCACTGTTCTTTGCTTACAGCAAATTCATAGACACACACACACACAGAAGCACACAGACACAGACACACAGAAGCACACACAGTCACATACACATAGAGAAAGATACAGATACATAAAATTACACACACACAAAAGCACACATACATAAACACACAGACACACACACAAAAGCACACATACATAAACACACAGACACACACACATAAACAAAGAATGAGAGTGAGAGAGATACATAGACACATACACATAAACATACACAGATACATAGAAACACACACACACACATAGGTACGCACACACACATACACAGAGACATAAGTTAACGTTTAATACTATGCATAATTATAGTATTTTTCTATCCCTCTTCATATGTAACAAATTATCACCGCTGCCGTCGTTCTAGGTTTCAATTTTCTTAGAGTTGTTTTACACGTAAGCGATTACTACCGTCGCCGTAGCAAGCTTTAATTTGTTTAGATATTAATCATACGTGTCATACTCTAATGGTAAAAAAAATTGAGTGCAACTAAAGCATTTATTTCTCTTAGTTATTTTATAGAATTGATTTGTTCTCTAATTCTACAGATTTAACTTCTGTTATGCTCAGTAGATGACAGCACATTTAAGCTCAGTGTATGACTCATTCTTTAAAAACGTTTGCTTTCATTCGGAAATAATTTACAATAAAAATTTAAGAACTTTAAAGAAAATCTAAGGAATACAAGTTAGTTCCTTATCGCAAGCAAGGCACACTTCTACGAAAACTACGCCTAATTAGAAATTATGATGCAGATGCATGATGAAAATTTACATATAATGTGAATGGGTGGCTGTGGAGCAAATTAAAGTTTGTTTAGATGTTGTAGCTAATTTGGTGTTACTAACAGGGCGTTCTCACAGTTTCCTATTTCAAACTTTATATCTCAAAGTTTCTTACAAGTTTCACATTAGAAAATTTGCAGTTTAAAGTTTTCTGCAAGGTTAATATTATAAACTTTACAACCGAAAGTTTAGTGGAACTTTATTTGAAGTTTGCTCTGTCTCATATTGTAAAGCGCTTTCCTAAAAGTTTTCGGTTTCAAACTTCCCACATCAAAGTTTCTTACAACTTTGACATTACACACTTTCCAATTTTAAAATTTGGTGTAAGTTTGACATTATAAACTTCGCAATTCAAAGTTTAGTACAACTTTATGTGAAGTTTGGTCTATCACATACTTAAATCGTTTTACTAGAAGTTTGCAATTTCAAACTTTGCGGATTAAAGTTTCCTACAAGTTTGACATTACACACTTTGCAATTTAATGTTTGCTGTAAGTTTGACATAAACTATAGGATTGAAAGTTTATTGCAGTTGAAGTTGCAATATTTGAGTTGCTCTATTACATATTGTAAATCGTCTTGCTGTAAGTATACGATTTCAAACTTTTGCACATCAAAGTATATTACAAGTTTGACGTTACACATTTTCCCGATTAAAGTTTGGTGCAAGTTTGTTATTATAAAGTTTTCCAATTCAAAGTTTAGTACACTGAGCGAAGAATGTTCCTGAAATACAAAGTAGCGAAGATAGGCAACACACCATACACGAAATTTTGCGCTTAATCAGTTCTGGAGAGCAAATGAATATAGCTTCCTTCCCCAGCCACCATGCAGACTTCGCTAACGCAGTGATTGAAGAACCTATACGTAGAGACAGACACGCCCCCTCCGTGGCTTAAACGTACTTCTTTGTCCAAAAGCATGAGCTCAATAACTACAAAACAACATCAGCAAATAATAATAAGCCTTACACTCACTAAAGTTATAAAAATTAAAAGTGCACTCTCCAATAAAGGGAGAAATAACACAATGTAACTGTAAACTGCGTTTATAAAGACAAATATTCTCGTTTAAGTTTCGAAATCAAATCATCTTTCAATACCGGCAAAAGGTATAGTAATTGTGCAAAAAAGTCCTAAGCGTCCTCTGTGGTGTAATGGACTAATGCGTGGAAATGAAAGCATCAGAGTTAAATCTGAGGTCGTCGGTTCGAATCCATTCATATTACCTTTCACTTTTTCAAACTTTCATTTTGAATAAAACAAGTGAAAAATGTCCATTTTACAGAAATATTTTAAATTGCATTCCAAAACTTGAATAAAATGACGAGCTCAGAGAAGTACGTTACGCTGCCAGTTTTAACACTAAAAACGACGTAAGGGATGTAATTAAGGAAATCAAGCGAACATGTAAGTTAATATGGCCAGCTACCGAATTCAATCCAAATCAAGTGATTACAGAAGACAACATTTTAAACCTTTTCCCGTAAGCTGAAGAAGTTTCTCTATTCTTTATTAATTTGGGGGTGCTGATTTCGAATTTGGCAACATAATTTTTGTCGCACGTAAGTGTTTTGTGTTGTAACGTCTTTTACTTTTTCCTGTATAGAACAAAATTGCCTGTTCATATTGTCTTGATTTTATGAATATTAACACACTTTACATCATAACCAGTGATTCCGCCCGCCCCCCCAAATCCTCGAGAATCCCCCAACTTCATAAATTTTGCGATCGAAAATCGATACAAATTATGCAAAACTCCACTTACACCCTCCCAATTTTGACTTTACACCCCTCAAACACAGGAATTCCTGCTCATAACACAGGTTATCAAGCACAGAAATACAGTGATCAAAAATCCTACAAGAGCAAATGAAACTCAATTTGAGGTTATGAAGCAACGTTTAATTTAGAGCTTAGAAAAATTGCAAAAGCGTTATCTCGTGTCTACACACTAAATCAAAAGAGCGAAATTCCCCTCGATTTGAACGGGAAGAGGGTAAGATTCTTTTAGCGTGAATTTTCATCGGAGATAAGTTTCTGCTTGAAAACGAAGGGATTTATGGTAGCCCATGTGAATGAGAATGTAGACATATTTTTAGTTAAGTTTGAATCTGTTCATGAAAGTTTTCTTCTGAACACGAAAGCGACGTAATAAAATGATGAAAATGGACAGCCTATTCCAAAAAAGTTGACCGCATTGAATAGGCTATTTTGAACTGAAAATTCTCTAAGTCCAACTTCGGAAACAGCAAACCAAAGATGGCAGGTTCGAACCCTCAAAGGTACGGTGAACCGTCCCATTTGAAAAAAAAAATGTGCAAATCTGTTTTTCTTCTTTTAAGTGCAATAAGACATGTTGAAATATTAAAGTGTAGAAAAATGTACCATTCATTGAAATACGTAATGATACAGTAATTCTAAACTATCCATACGTCTGAGCACGTGATGGTTTTGTCACCTATGTTTCCATACGTGAAAGAACATCTCCAATGAAAGCAAAGACAGCAAACATAGTCTTCGCTTTTATAATACAATAAACAAGACAAAGGAGAGACAAAACAACAGCATTAGCAACGTATATGGATGCATTTCAGAACTTAAGTAATTATTATGTTTAAAATATAACGTCATTGAGGTGGTGAGTTTGGACAGAAAGTCGGTATATTATATGTGAATGTTAAATACAAATAAATTAATTCGTGTAATGACAATACATAATTGCATGTAGTGTATTTGTCTGCAGCTATTTGTCATACGGAAGTTACGCCTCCATACTCTCATTTACGATCTTGAAATAGTCAAAGGCTGTCAAAAGAAAATTAGGTTATTTGAGAAAAATATCCAAAGTCGGATCATCGCTGCAGACCGCAAGTTCAATATTCCCAAAGTTCACGATCCCCACGAACGATGAGGACACTAAACTGTACTTTAGTTTCTTTCCACAGGTTTCAGTTCAGTAGTCTGAAATGCTTTTTTCATATGGAAGTGGTGAGGCTTTAATCTCTCCCGGGGTTGGTTCCAAATTCTATGATGAAGAGAAGTTACTATCGTCATATTAACTAGAAGGATAAAATGCTTATACTGACCAGGGCTCGAACCCACGGACGTGTCGCATTGGTTTAGAAAGCAAGGGTTTTAACCCTGAGCTAAATTTACAACTTGAAAAGTATTCCCAACATTTTTTTTGCGTTATTAAGGCACCACCAGAGTGAGTCACGCTAAGTGGACCATTTTATACATGAATGATTTTAGATAAGGAAGATTAGATTGGTGTAGGTAGTAAAATTGAGGGACAAATCATCCAATTTTTGAAAAACTGGTTATATCACCATTTTAGATTTTTTTTTCATATATGGGTTCCTACATACCTGAAGATATCAGAACGACTTTCGAAAGAAAGGTGATGCTTTTATATACTTGCGTCTACCCGCAGGTCACTGGAATTGAAATGGCGGCTTACTAAAGCGGAAGTAGTCCACTCTCGCGTAGCTTGAACTACAAGTAACAGCGAGAAGCATTCAGCCTGGCAGCTGCAGTTTGATCTTGTGGACAAGGCGTCAGGAAGCTGATCCAAAGGTCCCGGGTTCAAACTCTAGCGTAGACCTTTTGCATATTTAAAAAAAAGAAAATTAAAGTTTTTTTCGTTTTTTATGTAAATACACAAAAGGAAATTTAATGAAAGTTCTGATTTACAATTTTAAAAGAGGCCACTAAAAACTAGGATGTATATAAGCCCACCAGGGCAGAGGTGTGCAAACGGGGGAGGGTGCATCCAAAGGGAGCTGAGCGGCGTTAGCCGTGGGGGAGGGGTGCAGGCCCCTGTTAGCGGTGGGCATAAGCAAAAGTACTGTTTACTTAAAAGTTCTTTTTAGGCAATAGTTCTGTGCCGTACCGGAAGTGTTTCCAAGTGTGCCGCCATTTTAATTCCAGCGACCTGCGGCTAGACGCACGTTTTTATATCTTTCGGGGTGACCATATTTCCAACATGGCGGGTGATGTTTTTTTACTCCCGTAGGATATGTACGGAAATGCGTAGGAGACACGAACGAGCACGGAATCCAATAGTACCCCACACCATAACACTCGGCGCGGGACCGACGCTATTACCGGGTCGCCCACCGCTCGTCATACGGGCGATAAGAGAAAACAACAGACAAGTGTAGTTACGTGTTAATGTTGGTCACCGCGGAATGGGATTAAAGTGGTCGCGCGCGCATGTACTTTGTCAATATGTAATTCTGAGAAGAATTGTTCATAAAACATTTGGACGTATGTGCTGTTTAATGTCAATGAACATTCTTTTTGATTTTATAGAGGAAAACAGAAGCTTACTTACATACATATTCATTTATAAGCAAACTCTGTACGTGTAATCATATGTATGTCATGTTTTAATAGCCCGGGGGGAGGGGGGCGTGAAACCTGAAAACCAGAAGAAGATCAAATATATCTGTTCTGATACAGTGAATAGGTAGCTTTTTAATAATCATCTTTCCTTTCAGGTTCAAGAAGTTCCTGAGGTGGTGAATTTCCTTAAGAGGCATTCCGAAACAGTTGTAATTTCTTGTTTCATATAAAGGGAATATACCTCATGGTCGTTCTTGAGCTCAACAAGTGATTTCTGCAGTAATGTATGATCTCTTTCATTGGGATTCGTACTGTAGTTATAATTCCGTTGCGATTAATATGTCATAGGTGTGTTCTGGTCACCGAGCCAACTCCGGCACAAAACGCTGTGATAATACAGTATGCGGCAAAACAAACAGTACTGAAATTACAACCATGCTACGAAATCAAGATTGTCAATAGAAGATGCGAGGTGAGTACGGTAATACATATCTAAGTGCAAAAGTGTCCACCCTGACGTCTCACGCAGAGTTTAGAACGATCCTGCAGATTGTTGAACATGTTGATGATCACAGGCTGCTGCAACAAAAGGAAATCTTCTCCTGTATTCTGAAACACTTCTAGGCCGGTAATTAGATCGGAAAACATATTTTCAGCATTCCCCATAGATATCGGGGGGCGTGAGACCCGGGGAGTAAAAAGGGTGCAGGAATGTCATTCTGACACCCCACTCCGTATGACCAGAAATCATTTTCCATGACAAACCCCTTCTCCTCCATTCTGAGAACAATTATCACCACGTCAGCTGCACTATACGCTACTCTCAACACAACTAAACACTACAGAAGGTGTCACGAGAGGTTCTCACATCGCGCATGCGCGTCAGTCATGCACACATTTCAGTACTGTTTGTTTTGCCGCATACTGTAGAAAAATTCCGTAAAGTTGAACTGTATGCTAATGCGCTATTTCCGTCGTCACGATTATTGCAATATTGACAAATTGACAGTACCTGCAGTGCTACTCAGCTACCAAAGCATGACCAAAACCTCGGTCACAACGTGTCGGTGTAAAATGCAGGCGTCGTCCAGCCTAGTGCCATGGTATCACCAGATACGGATGCGGCCATCATGATTCTGCAGACAAAAGCGGGATTTGTCCGACAAGATGACGTCTTGTCAATCGGCTCTCCTGTCCTGTCAGTAAACGGAAGCCGTAACAATGGACGCCATGCAAATATTGTCCGCTCTACCGAACGACGTAGAAATGTTCGTGGGCCTTTCTGGCAGTGCAACTCCCGCGAGTGCGTGCGCCAGCGTTCGGGATGTGGCTGTGCGATCCGCCAGAGCCATACGCATAAGCCGTTTGTCCTCGCGGCTCGTGATATCGCGGTCGTTGGGATCCGGCATGTCGTTGCATAGTGCCTTCGTGGAGCCATCGAGTCCATATGCGCTGCACTGTGGATACAGTCCGTCCAATGCGGGCAGCAATGTCACGGAACCATAGACCGCATTCGCGATATGCCACAATTTTCCGCGATCAAAGGTTACCTGCAGGCAGGGCTGCAGCATTCGATGACGAGACATCTCTCGACCATATATACACACTCTCACGTCACACCAACAGTCTACCACTGCAATGCGGCTCTCTGGCCTGCCTCCGATTGTTGTTCCTAGATGGCATACGCGGCGCCTCTGATGCGTCACGGAGCTGTCCTGCTAACCTGTTGTTTATCTTTCCATGTTCAACATATTCTGCTAATTTTGCATTAATCCGATGTCTTCTTCTTTGTGTTGCATTTTTAATGGTGACCAAAATATATGTATTTAAGGGCTACCAGTTGAGGCATCAAAGATCCATATAGTGCTACTTCTTGTAGTTATATGAGTGTTTGTGGCCATGGTAGAAATAATCAAAGTGGTGCTTATGCTCCCTACGCTCACATCTGAGAGACAATATCAGACCGTGAGACCTATCTACTAGCTGGCGCTCCAGCCCTAGGTGGGCTTTGGCCTCCTGAACTATCAGCCTCCACTGCTGCCTATTGCTGTTTTTTTCTTTCCACCCTTTTACTTCTATTATTCGTAGGTCGTTGACCACGTCAGCAATCCATCGCCCCCTGGGTCTTCCTCTTTTCCTTTCCTTAAATATTCTGGCGTTTAATATCTTCTTGGGCATGGCAGACTCATCCATTCTTTCTAGGTGTCCCAACCATTGGATTCTCCGGCCTTTAATGAATCGGACTATATCTTCTCCTTTATTTAGTTGGTCCAATTCATGGTTATAACGTATGCGCCATATTCCCTCGTCTCTTATTGGTCCGTATATTTTCCTCATGATACGTCTCTCGAATGTTCGTAGTACGTTTTAATCTGCTTCAGTAAGTGTTCATCCTTCCGCTCCGTATGAAGTTATCAGTCTAATTAGCGTTTTGAATATTAGTAGTTTGGTTGCTCTTGATAGCAGTTTGCTTTTGAGTAGTTTCGAGTTGGCAAAGAATCCTTTACTTCCAGGTTGTATTCTATCCTTTATGCAGGTGTTTATTTTGTTCTGATAGTCCATTACGTTTCCCAGGTATTTGAAGCTAGTGACTCCTTGAAATATCTGGATTCCAATATCTAAATTGCACGGTGTTCTTCGTTCTTTGGATGTCATCATTACCATGTATTTAGTTTTCGTGACGTTTACGTTAAGTCATACTTTTGCTGCTTCATTCTGTAGTTCTGTATATACCTGTATCAGTCTTTCCTTCGACCTTGTTATAATGGCGTTGTCATCAGCATACCCACATATTTGGCTGGACTTGGTGAATATGGTACCCCTCTGATCTATGTTCTCTATTGCCGTGTAGAGCCAGTATAAATAATGTAGTTGAGAGGCCATCGCCTTGTTTGGCCCCTTCATTGAAACGAAAGCTGTTGCTGAGCTTATTATTGATCCTCACTCGAGCTTCTGTGTGATCCATTGTCATTTTTATTAGTTTGACTAGCTTTGGGTCTGTTCCAACTTTATACAATAACTCGTATAATTTATTTCTGTTGATGCTATCAAATGCTTGTCTGAAATCGACAAAGAACATATGTAGATCTAGGCTGTACTCGTAGTGTTTTTTCATTATATACCTGATGATGTGTATCTGGTCTATTGTACTTTTATTTCTACGGAATCCGTACTGGTATTCTCCAAACACTTTCTTCAATCTATCATTTAATATGCTGGACAAAACTTTGTAAGTTGTGTTTAGTAGTGTTATTCCCCGATAGTTACTGCAGTTCATCTTATCACCCTCTTTGTGTATAGGACATTTGATACCAATGTTCCAAGTCTTTGGCATAGTTTCTGTTCTCCATATGGTTTCGATTAATTTTGAAATTTCTATCGTTACCGTTGCTCCTCCATGCTTGATTAGCTCTGCCACTATATTGTCCTCTCCTGGTGCTTTGTGTCCCTTAAGCCGTCTTATCGCTTCAGCTACTTCTTCCGAGGCCAGAGGGTTACTCTCTATTAGGGTCGCCATATCCTTTGCTGTTCTGATTTCAGGACTTCCCGACCTCCCATACCCAGGAATTTGCCCTTCATTTTCTTCGGAGTTTAGCGATTCTCTGAAATGCTCCTCCCATCTGTCGATCACTTCCCTTTCGCTGCCGATTATCTTCCCATTCATGGTTTTACAACAGTCTATGCGTGGTTGGAATTCTTTCTTCATATTTTTCACTGCGTGGTAGAACTTCCTCCTTTCAATCTGACTGTTTAGTTGATCTATCTCTTTGGGCTGTATTTTAAAGTTATCTCTTTCCTTCCTCCTGCGTATTTTGTTGGCTTGCTTCCTTAGTTCTCTATATCGTTCAGAGTTGGTACTGGTTTCCCGCATCAGCATTTCCTTCCTAGCCTTGTTCTTTCTATAATATTGGTGCATTCCTCGTCAAACCAGTCTTCATTGCGTCTGCGTTCTTGTTCTCCTAATAGTTCGTCCGCTGTTTCTTTTAAAATTCTTTATACTTAGCGTCATTCGGCTTCTACTTTTTCTTCTTTTCTATGTTTCTTACTATCCTCCCGTAGCTTAGCTCCTATCCTCTTCTGGTACTCTTCACGTAATTTGGTGTCTCTTGTGAGCTTGTATGTATCCCATCTTTTCCTTTCCAGTCTATCTACATTCCTCATTCTTTACATAGCCAGTTTTTTTCTGATGGTTGTCTTTACCAGATAATGGTAAGAGTCGCAATTGGACCCTCTGTAACTACGTACATCGATCACGGAGGTTAGGTGTCTTCGGGAGACGAACACATGGTCGATCTGTTGACATCATTGGGTCCTGGTATCGCCACGTGCCTAAGTGAATGTTTTTGTGTGGAAATGCTATTCTCTTCACATATAAGCTATTTCTTGTAGCAAATTGTACACTTCGCATAAAAAAAATTGCGACAGCGAACGCCGTGCAGCTAGGCAACCCAAATGGCACCTTCTTATCCCATAATCGTGTCTGGTAAACAGAGGCCCTCTTTCTTCTTCCTTCGTCACACCCATAGTAAAATCAGCAAACATCATGAGCAAGTTATTTCGTTTTTTTTTCTTTCAAAATAGACATGTATTAGTATCGATAAAATGAAAGAATAAAAGCGAGACGAAACAATATACGTAAGTTGACGGAGGGAGAAATTTAAACACACAATGAAAAATTGAAACCGATGGGTGCCTTTAGGCAAAGGCAGAGAAATTAGAGAGAGAGAGAGAGAGAAGGGGAGAAAAGAAGAAGAAGAGGGAGTATAGATTAAAATATGGAATTAAAATGTAGTAATAAAGAACCTAACATTATAAAGTGCAGTGCTCACAAATCTAATAGCAAGATAGAAGTGACTTTTGGATTTTATGTTTTTCAGGGCTATTCGAATATAGCGCTTGAAAATTTATTTAGTCACTTTCAATTTTGCGACCAAAGTTGATGGTCAGATTAAATACTCATGATTTCCAGCGGAGACACATTTAGGATAATGTCAAAAGTGTAATACACATGATTTGTTTGTGTGTGGTTCGGCAGCAAATTCGGTGGGGCTCTTTGAACGTACTGGTTCGGAATACATTGTAATCATGAATTCCGCCAGGATTTTCAGATTGGCGTGTGTAAAATCAAAACTGGGAGGGTGTAGGTAGCTTTACAATGTTTCTGTCAACTTTTGACCGTGAAAATCAAGTTAAAGTTGGGGTTACTCTCAAGGATTTGGGGCTGACCCCCCTCCCAGCGGCCGGGGTCTGGCGGAATCACTGATTGTAACAAACCATGTAGATACCGTGGGCTATATCTTCCATTCCAGACTACTAATGTAAATTGAGCATACAAAGAACATGAATGGATAATAATTTTTCTGCTTAATTTCTATCAGAAAGAGCCAAGATTATAATTCCAAACTGTTTCAAAATGAAAAGTTACAAATGTTCAAAAGCAATATTCGCATGTTCCTATAGGCATAGCAGACATTACATGTTGCACATTTCAAAAATGAAAAAGGGCACAACATTGAATATTATGTTGACAAATTAAATTATAGGATGGAAACGCATTTTTGGCCAAACTAATATAAAAATAATTCTTGTCTTGAAATAGCGAAAAAAGCTTCTATGTTCTACTCCCGTCCTAATATGTATCTGTTCCGAACATGCCACTCTAGATTCCACCTATTGCGAATATAACCTTCTAATAATTACAACATTAATGAACTAGTGCTTTTAACAATTCGCACAGATGGAATAAACACGGCAGACCTGAAACGGGTCACCGGCTGTCGGCAAATGCTGATCAGGTTTTGGACTGTGTCATCAGGTTTAAGATTCGAACGCATTCTGACGCGGTGATTCGATGTAGATTTGATGACCCGGAAAATGAAGGAGAGATTTTAATTGTTTCATTGCGTTTGAACAGTGTTTATTTCAGGGGTGACCAGGATCGGAGATGTTACCCGGAAAACACGGAAAATACGTCAAAATTCCCAGTTAAATAGATTTTCCAGACCGGGTCAATCGGGTTACCGGGTCACTCATGTTTGGGTCAGTCCCTATCATCGGGTCATCGAAAGTGGCCCGGATTTGCCTGTGGAATACCCACAATCAGAGAGAGTGTGTGTAAATTAAGAGAACAAATAAACATGAATATAGAGAGGAGAAGAAAAAGAAGATAAAGAAGC
>JAGDQP010040401.1:2516-17315 GCA_022664845.1 Lepisma saccharinum | reverse complement strand
CAACAGTAAACTTCTACAAAACGCAAAGGGGCTCATACCAAAACGTGAAACTTAACAAAAGAATACATAGTGAGTCTCGCGACATCTCCGAAAACTATGCTTTCTTGTCCTTGCTTTCCAGATCTACACACAGTTTAGTTTTCTTTAGATACTTTCTATTACATGACAAACATGCTGCAGCTTTGCATTTCTGAACTTTAAGAGATCTCTGTCTGGAGGGCCATTACCCTTTATCTGGCTGGCAAATGGAAGGATCAAATTAGTGGATTCGGTCTTAATTGAAAGTACCACTCCCACATTGTCTAATGTGCCTAGAGTGAACGTGTCAGGATAGCTACCGTTATCAGGATTTTAATTGCGATTCTTCATGCCGGTCTGCAACCTTCACCACTCTTTTCATTCGTGTTCGCCTTGTAATCGGGATGTTCTTTGACTGAAACCCAGGTTTCGGCAGCGGCACAAGAAACGGTAGTAGAGAGAGACGGTCAAACCTGAAGTTAATGTAAACCTAAAGAAACAAAGATTTTAATACAATCTTTGTTCGAGTTCAACTGAGGAAAACAATCCTTAGATTCGAAACATGTATTTACTGCACATGGTATCCCTGAGACGGCGTATTCTTACTCAAAATTTCCATGTTTCTAAATCATCATCGTCGTGAGAAGAGATAAAGAATCAAAATTACAAGGTAAAATCAAGCAAGTAGGTAAAAATTTGAAGATAGGAGAACCAACTTATTAAAAAGATAGAGGTCCTTGTCGAATGTACACTTGAAAACAGAGCGGTGTTTTATGATGATTATTTTGTCGAAAGCCCCGCAAGTGTTTTATAGTAAAAAGATCTGTTCAGAATCATCTTAATTCAGCCATACACACAAAATGTGCGAAGGTTTTTCCATAACAATACCTCTGTCAATCTACAGAACTGGAAGCTCACTAAATACCACATGGGGTACTACTGTGTCCGATATGGTCTCCTCTAAATTTCATAAACTTAGAAAACAGATGTTACTATTACCACGATAAAATCATAACATTGACGGAATCTTACACCGTGCAGTGTCACATTGGAAATACAAATCGTCTTCCTAATAACACTGGATACGTTAAAAAGTGCAAACAAGATCATGAACTCCCTTTTTGTAACAGCTAATTAAGTTTCCAATCATTAATAATATAATACCTGATTCAGTTTAGTTACAACTTCTTACGAAACAGTTAGCTTCGAAGAGCTGTTATCAAACGTTTAACAGGAATTCGATTATGATGATTTAAGGTATGGCTGCGTGAAGAGAACCTTTCCGATAAGGCATTAACAATATATACTAACCAATTAGACAATCAAAAAGCATTGTCGCTATTTGTTAATCATTTTGTGCTACATAACAATCCTAACACATTGAAAGAAGTAATTCTTATTGAAAATTCTCCACGGATATACTCGATACCATACGAAAAAAAAAAAAAACTTCAATAACAATACACCTGTATATTACGTAAGCAAACCAAGCATTTGCGGTCTCAAGAAGTTTTTCAGTAAACAAAGAATTTTTGTGGAGACTCTTCAGAGAAAGCCATTAACACATCACCTTTAGGTAGTTTGAATGAGTAGTTCTGCAGTGAAGCGATTGGTAAAAGCTGAGTCGAATGGTTCTCATCACTTCTTAATGTCTACCTACTAACCTGCGCCAATATTTATAGCTGAATTACACAACTATGGCTTGTAAACAAGCACACCTTCTGTTAATGGTTACATAGTCTTTATTCATTACATTCACTGCTAATGCAACATCAAAGACAATGATTCTCCTTGACAGAAATGGCGAAGATTTAATTTGTTCTAAGAGATGAAACACGAATGACAGCGTCGGGACGCCACAACATACATGGCATCACTATGTGCTACAAACAATTTTATTTACACTGGAGTGCAGTATACAGGAAGTGGGACAAGAAAAAAATATCCTTGTTTTACACAGTTGCACCTACAAAATATGTGTTCCTTCAGCTTCTAGTCTGGGAAAGTAAAGACTATCTTCAGCATGTAGTCTTAACGATGTTGTTCTTGAATTATTGCACCCCTCGTTGGACGATGGTTAGCACACTCGGTTGCTACGCAAGTGATCCCAGGTTCAAATCTGGTAGGAATTTTGAACGGAATGGTTCAGAGGCCACTTTACAAAGAGCTTAAAATTCCGTCTTTAGAACTCCCAAGTTCGTTCGAACAAATAACTTCTTTTAAAAATAATAACAATAAAAATCGCAACTTATAGAGCATAGCACAGAGCTATGCTCTGTGCATAGCTAGCAACCAGAAAGTTCATGGGCTGACAGGGTCAAAATCCAGTACTAACTGTAATAGGCTATATGCGGTTTTTCTCAGTTGCCATGTGTTTAATAATAATAATAATTTAAACTTTAGAGAGTAATGCCTCTCATTTGCCAAAATGAAACATTCAGTGTTACGACATTTCAAGATGTAGATAACCCTGGTAAGAATGAGCAATGGTTTATTACGAAGTTTCTTTGTTACGGGGTTCATATTGGAAGCTCACACAGCGGACACTGCGATCAAACTGTAAGAAATTATTAAATCTTATTAAATTGACAGTATGCTAAGTTTGTGAATAGTATGATGATGATGAGAAGAATGTACTGGGCGGCCATAGCTCAGCTGATACAGCGTTGGCTTCGCATTCGGGAAGTCCTGTGTTGGAAACCAGCAGCAGACCATCCTGACAGGCTTTTCCGAGGTTATTCCTCAGCCACACTAGGCAAATTCCTGGATAGCATCTTCAACTCAGGACAGTGCCGACTCCCAGAATCCCTTCCTCCACTTTATCCCCGTCTGAGCCATACATGCCTTAAGTGCATAAATAAATAAAATTCAATGAGAAGAATGGTTGTTGATTTTCTTACAAGCAAACATAATGATGGGGCAGACATTTTTTTCTCCTTCCCTCACGATTACAATGTCAACGTATGTGCGCACGAAAATTTTGGCAACTTGAGCACAATTGTTTTGGGAGATATCGATGATATAAAAGTGAAATTCTTGTCTGTGGAGAGTGATCAAAAGGCGTGGAAATACCCTTATACTTTTAAACTGCTGAAAGAAATGGAAAGCAAATAGACAGTAATGGGTACTGGGTGGAAAGTGCTACCTGTTGGAGGGTATATACTTCATGGTCATCATCTTAACTACGCTATATTGAATCTTGATTGATTTTTTCGAAGGGGAAGGTGTATATGCCATTCGGGGCTAGAATTTTACGGGAAATACGCCGGCTGGGTAGCAGTGCGGTCTAAGGCGTTACGCTAACGACTCGAAGGTCCCGGGTTCGAGTCCCGGCAGGGGCATGGGTGTCTTTTAACTCGAACGTGACGGGCCAAAGTCAACAGTTACTAGACTTTTCGTACAATTTTTCCCACAACTCGGGATATCGGCGATAGAAGTTCCTGTAAGTAACTGAACTACGAAGAATACAATACGAAACCGTCACTTTTCCCGCCATATGTTAAAGCTCGGTGAGAAAATTAGTGAGCATAAGTTTATGATGACATATGGTGAAATAAATATGTACAAAATGTATGCAAAAAGTAATCCAGAAAGACTCAATTGCGCAGGATGGTTCAACATTCGCATTTAGAAAAACAAGATAAACACTCGACACTTCTCTCACACATTGATTACACGTCTTGAGCACAAAACTAAAATAATAATAATAATAAAAAAACAATATGTACAAAAAAGTGTACAGTAAGTGTATTACTTACAGTGCAGGAATACCTCGAAGAAATATCCAGAACGCAAGTAAGGACTATGAAGGGAAACAACTAGGAAAAGGTGAAAATCTAAATTTTCATTTAAAAAATACAAAAACCAATAACGAAACTCAAACAACATGCAAATCAAGTTTACCACGAACCAGGCAGACAGCCTTTCGTCTTCATTCATCGGCGAAAGTAGTAACAAGACCTCAAGGGTACATAATGTATGTCAGCAATAGGAACATCAGTGCAAAATATATAAGCGTTAAAAAAAATACCTTTTATTTGATTCATTAACATGATCTCACTTGATGCCACCGGACTTTCTCATCAGTCCCATTAAACGAAGCAGAAGCAGTATATAAAGAGAAAAAATAGACGTCTTTGCACCATAATTTGGACACTGAGGTACTATTTGAAGCTAAAGCTCAGAACCATTCATAAGAAACAACATCACTGCCAATCCACATCAATAATATTAATAATTTAGAACTAATAAAAAATAAGAGGTCAAAAAACAGGGAGATAAATCATTTTCTCCTCCAACTTAATAAGATTTCCAATCCGGATTTTGCGTATCAGGTCATCTTCTCCAGTAAGAGAATAAGAGTGGAAGAGAGAAATATTTATGCGTCTAGGCTGCTTTTACTTTGTTTAGCACTGACTTATATCACAAACTAATTCACAACATTTTCTTCAGTTCTGATATTTTTAAAATTGCCTCTAAAAATGTGAAAAGTCTTTCTACTGAATTTTTTCTCTACCTATCAAAATAGTATGATTAAACACCATCTCTCTCTTAAAAACTGTGAAACTTTTTAACTATAATATATGGACTAGTTAGAGAGGCAGTTATGGCCTAAACTCGTCATATGTCTGGCAGGTGCACAGAAAAAGTTACCTGTATTAATTCAACACTTTTGATGTCCCAGGGCGACCACCACTTTTTGTGTTAAATCAACACAACAAACTACGTTGATTTCGGTAATTCAACACAATGGATGTGTTGCCAACGGTGATTCAACACATTCTAGCACTATCACAGTACTGAATCACCGAAATCATACAACAAAAGATTTTGATTTACACAAAAAGCTGTGGTCGTCCAGGGACACCCAAAAGTGTTGAATTAACACAGCCATATTTTTTTCGCAGTGTGATCTCTCTTGGCAACCTCTTTCCCAGCTGTCATGTTCTTAGTCATAGTGTAAGTAATATCTGCCTAATGAAACCGAGGGAAAACGTAGAAAACCCAGGCCAAGCCAAGGTGTCCACCAGCACGACCTAAACCTGCAGTGCTGTTACCGCCCACAAAATTCATTTTATCTTATCTTACCTAAACCTGCAAGCCTCTTCAGTGCTGATCCGAGGTCCGCGACCATAATCGATGGACTATAAGTGCTTATTTTTTCATATTTTTTTCTTTTAGATAGAAAGACTGCCTACTTCAAAAACAAAACAATGACTTGAATATAACGTATTAATTAATCTTCCTGCAGCAACTTGAAATATAAAATCACTACTGCTACAGGTGTAAACATAATGACCTAGTTATCTCTACATAATAATTTGTTGGAGATTATATATGCATTCAAGTTGTTGACCAAAGTTTATGCGATTTTTTTATGTTTCTTGTTACATGACATTTATGTTGACACAGTTTTTATACATAACGTCTCTGCCACTGTTACATCAACCTGTCAAATCGCGGTACCGTTAGCCGTAGGTTTCTTACTGCACATAAACAATTCTATAATGACCTCAGCTCATTTCCATAATATGAATGAATCAAAGTTATTTACTAATAAAACTAACTGTAGTAGTCCTCTTCTACCACGTAAGTTAAGTGACCATAGTGGTCTTGTTTTTGCACAGACATGTGTTGTTGGGACGATAATCTACTCAGATATTGACTGAAATTTTCCTACGCCTCCAGCCGTGCAATTGGATGCAGCTATGCAAGAAGGAATTAAGTGCCAATTTCGCAATATTAAGTTATATGTAAAAAAATAATCATTTAGATATACAAGCCGGCAAATTAACACACAGATACCAACTTCAGGTTTATTATAGTTTGGTTATTATATTTTCCACATAATAACACAATGCCAATCCTCCAGGTGCTTGCGGGTTAGAATCCCGCCTCGGATATAGACGTTTGTGGATTTTAAAAATAACTACACTGGTCTCAAGATGAACCGAAGTCAATAGTTATTGAATGGACGAAGACTTACAACGCCAAACACACTAATTAATCAATTGCCTTGAAAGACAGCTTACAAATACCTGCAAGACGAGTCAGGCCCATCAAAAATCTATTTTTGACTTTGTCTTTACTAGCCTAAGAATTTCACTTTGCAATAATGCGATATGAATTTACATTTTGAAAGCTTCATGAATTTTT
This sequence comes from Lepisma saccharinum, assembly GCA_022664845.1. Lineage (NCBI taxonomy): Eukaryota > Metazoa > Arthropoda > Insecta > Zygentoma > Lepismatidae > Lepisma > Lepisma saccharinum. Next base: position 11,141 of record JAGDQP010040401.1, on the reverse strand, counting down.
CCAGATCTTAATATACAGTTCACTTTTATTTTGATATTCGTCGCCCTAACTGTAAAACAGCGTAACTTTAAAAAAAAAATCGATTTTGAAATTTTTGCACTGCAATATTGGTGACATTATGCTGCATCTTCCTTTGAAATCTGAAAGTCTGCACACACACACACACACACACACACACATACACATAGAGAAATCATAAATTTCAAACCATATATTCCATATCGTCAATGAATAACTTACGTTGTTTTTTTGTTTTTTTCGTTTTCCCGTAAAAGTGCAAAAACGGAGTTACGTGGTTTTACAATTAGGGTGACGACACTGGTTGGCGCGTTCTATCATAAATGCTTTAGGTCACATGGCTGACCTGGAGGAAATGAGACGCTCGACTTGCTCTAACGAAAAATCAAGGTTTTAGAGTTGATTCCGAATCGCAAAACTGCGTACTGTGATGGTTGTGTGATCGACGAGAAACGTCGGTTCTCAGACTTTTGAGGGGCTTAGGCCATATAATATCATTAATTCAATGAATGAATGAATAATTAATTACATCAGTAACACGATATAATTGCTGAAGCAGCCAACATAAGATCAAACTTGTTGGTTTCAAGACAATTAAAAATATTCTGGAACGAAAAGGAGAGCTATTCAAAAGTAACTCAAGTTGAAAATAGTATTCCATTACTTCACACATCTTAATACAACCCAAATTACTTCACTAAATTTTCGTCTAAATATGAACTGGTTACTGTGGAAAGGTTCGAGGTATGCATCATCCCAATCAGAGCTCGACAGTTTTTAAGCTGAAAATTACGTAAAAGTGCCAAATCCACGAACATACAGAAATTCCTCTAACTCTGTACTATTCCACAGATGTACAATGTATGCAAGTGATAATTTAAATTAATAGCTAATTAATATATATTCATACAAAAATTTGCCCGCTATTGTGAAACACGATTATCAGTTTGTTTAACATCTTATAAACAGGAACTTAACAACGACACGGTATTTTTTTTTATATACATGAACTATACGTTCAATGTAATCCTGGGTAACTACCAATGCACTTCGTATCTCTCATTCCTTACTGATTCTAATCTGTGTATTTTTTCTTACCTGATCTGCAGATTGAAAGTGAAACAATGAATGGTCTCCCCGTCAGTCTTACTAGATCTATTGTATCGAGTATTGTCTTAAGTCAATACACCCTGTTACAGTTCCGGAACGGTAGAAAAACATGTGGAATGCGCTACGTGACGGATCGACGTACGTATATGAGAGTGAGAGAGAGAGAGAGAAAAGAACTAATACGTTCTTACAAACTTAAAATTGGTAGTCTTTTTTTCTTAATCTAAAAATACCCAGTAAAATTATTAGGACCTTTCTGGTTTGAAATAACGAAAAAGGGATATCATAGATGCCTTGTCTTTAAAATAATAATAATAATAACTCTAAAAATCACATGAAGAATAACACTGCACATTTCAGTACACTAAAACACATTTTTAAAAAGTTTCATAACACGATAGAACTACCTGAATATACCGTTCTGTGTACTTCTAATGTCAAATATAGTTGTTTAAAACTGGTTAAAATAATTTATCATCAATTATATTGCACTTTTCACGAGAAACAACTCGGGACGTAGCTACAAATGCCGTGAATAAATGCAATGGAAAACACCTCTATGAAAGCAGCGTAAGCAACAATACTTCGACATAAAGAACGGCGTCTAACATTCAAGACAGCCAAGATCTTCCTCACACGCATCCTGTTTTCTCCTGTTCAGTTTACTACATTGTCTTTCGACGTATTCTTGTTAGACCAACAGTGATTGCCGAGTCACATAAGAAAAAAAAAACATTATTTTACAACACATTTACTCCTCCCGGTTAATGAAGAGTTTGCTCTATTTCGGAATGACATAACTAAAAGTTGGTATATGTTTTACGAGTACGTATACAGAATGTGTCCCGGTTTCTTGCTCAAGTCTCCTGAAAGAACATTTTGCAGAGCACGTGGGTACCAAATCAAATTTATGTTGCAGTAATTCAATCCAGGTGACCACGAAGTATTACCTCTGGAAGCATAAAAAAATGGCCTCCTCCGTTCTCAGGGACTAGTAAATAGCATATGGAACCTGGCATAAAAAGTACCTCCAGAGATCAAACGTTGAATTGCAATCCTTAATCACACGATACATATACACCAAGCTGACAGTTCATTTCCACATCACACATAGATGGCGGCTACGACAGAAACGCCATGTAGGCTCCAGGTAAAGAAACTAAGGACCAGTACATAATCCCATCTATCTCGCTACAGTTTGGAAGAAAATAATTCCGTGTCGCAAAATATTACGGATTATAACATTCATCAAATACACCGTGTCACTCACACCAAATAGATTATACATGCATACATACTACTGTGAAAGCGTTTCATGCATTGCTAAACAGCGTAATACTCAAGTGTAAGTTTTTAATAAGTACGACAAAATTAGTACTCACGAAAGTAATTCAGCGTTTCTCGGATTTGCTCCGGGGTCAGTATCTCGTCAGCGTCCTCGGGTTTCAATGCAGGAGTTGGAATAAACCAATCCTCGTTGTCGTATCCTAAAACAAATAAAACACCAAAGCGTGTAAAAAACAAATACACCCAAGAAGTTGTTATTCGAAAATACAAATAGAACAGCAAACTCCCAATAGGGTTTTATCATTTAGCTCTGTACCTGATTAGTAATCACACACAGGAACTGCGAATGAAAGCGATAGAATTAGGTTACCATGATCTAAGTTTATGGATACTCTTGTAAATAAATACACCAATTCTTGCAAAGAAAAGCAAGCAGATATAATCGTGTAGCGGTCAGAATTTAGTAAGATTACAGATCTTATCAAGAAATCATTGAGGCAAGTTGATAGTCACAAACACAATGGAAGCCGTTGACAAACATTCAGCAATTGTTTTACAAGCATACTTTTAACATTTACAACTGACCAGATTTTAGAAACAGCTTCACACAAAAGAAAAGCTATAAAGCTTTCCTGGTGAAACAAAACGTCTACGAAAACTGTACAATGTCTCAAAAATATTTGAACATACATATTTTCGACTGTATATTTAGTTTTTCAAGTGACAAAATCAAATAATAATGGTGTTTCGAAACTCTATCCTGAATAAATAAGAGAATCTAACTAAAAAAAAGTTAAAAAATCAATTCAAGACTAACTTATGGCTAATATATAAGCCCAAAGAGCATTTAAAAGTGACCGGTGTGGAATACAAATGGAATAAATAAATTGTTTTCATTCGTAAAAAGCACTGACACGAGAACTGCTTTATACATAATATAAGCAGGTAACCTCCGGAAGTTGTGGATGTTAACTAATAATATTGCCTTGTTTCAGCTTCATTCTCGGAAATACTAGCAAAAAAAAATGTCAGAGCACTTAATGCTGAAGCCTAAAAGCGTTTTGTTAAAAGTTGCTGATGGTCTCTTATCTCGTCTTTTCAGATTATTACGCAATATTGTAAAGCTAAATGCAATATTACCATTCTACTTGCTTAGTGTGAACTACTGCAAAAATATACGGCTTGTTGACATTTTGTAAGCTAAGATTTCTTAAGCATTCTTATCAATTTATCAGGTAAAACCTACGTTTGTAATGTACTTGTCACTTTATATTACAGAATTTTCTACATACAAGTGAAAGGATTTAGCTTATACCAAATTATAATTTGTAGTTTGTTATGAACTTTTTTTTTTTAAGTCAAGGAAATGGGGCATTACGATAAATTATTCCACACTTAATAGATACAACCTGTTAATAAGAATTTTCTCAGGAGGGAGACACCATATTAGTACTAGTACGTGGTTATAGTTACTCTCCGTTAAAGTTCATTTGTAGTAAAATAGTACGATATATTATAGCAAAGGTATGGTGTACGATATTTTATTATAGTACTACATATATAATGTAGTACTATGTAGTTATATTCATATACCACTATGTATATAATCCTGCACTGTTAAACATTTTAGGAACTTTCCTTGGATATATCCAGTAATGCCAGCAGATAAATTGAGTGTTTCAGAGTTATCAGGAAAAACACCGACAAGTTTTACTCGCGTTAGTGAACAGTCTCAGTTTTCAATTCCATTGTGATTTACGCCTGCTGCCATTTTGAGCACGTATTTGAGCAGAAATGGAAAATACTCTCCGTGAATGGGGATTGTGACTTCGAATTGACAAACAGAAAAGTGATTAAAACACGGTGTAAGTCGTGGAAGTACTTTGTTGGCATTTTCGAGGTTCGGGCAACGTATTACTGATCCTCTATACTGTCTAGTGTTTTCTTATCACTAGCAGCCTGAATATTGCAAGGTTACTGGAAATTGTAAGGTTATTAGATATTGGAAATTTCCTGGCAGCTATAGTTGTCTACTTTCTTCCATGAATGTTTCTAAAAACTTTTAACAGTATGTTAGTTATGTAATATTATTCTAACGTCTGTTTGTTATGCAAAAAGGAAAACTCATTGTCCCCATCAGTGTGTGAATTAACTGGGGTGATGCTCGGGACTCCTTCCCCCCGGTAAATAAGTTTCCCACCCAGACAAATTTATTTTTCGTCCCTGCCAGGGATAACAACTGCCTTAGAAGTTGTTTTGATCAAGATTGGATAGAACATCGGAACATTTTTATTTGGCAGAATTTGAAACTATTTTCATGCAAGTGACAAGGGTATATGAAGCCTACTTGGAAGCCATTTCTTGCGTGATGTTCATGACGTAGTTTAATGTGAATGATTTAGTATGATTGTTTTGATTTGGTAACCTCCTATTGGAAAATGGGACTCACTCTCTTCGCTGGTCTAGTGGTTACCGTCGCTGACTGCTGATCGTGGGGTGCCGGGTTCGATTTCCGGATCTGCCAAGAGATTCTTGCCAAAGCGGGAGGGTATGGAACGGCGCCCACCCAGGATTGTGATGCAGTTGGGAAGCTGCTGTGAATAAAAGACAGTGGCGATCACAGTTGAGAGTTTCGGCTCTCCTCTCCCAACACGTCTGGTCAGCGTGCGAGCAGTAGATCAAGTCCTCCCTTCGGGAGAGGCCTCATCCAGTAGTGTATTGAATATGGCTGTGAATTTTTATATTTATATATATATATAATTATATTGCTTGTTGAAATCCGTGCGTTATGTTTTATTCCCCCCTGGCTAAAGAGTTTAATTCGCACACACGTCCCCATTTCTAACTGTAATTGCTGACACTGCTCTACAAGTCCCCGGTGACAGCACCAGGTCACTTGTCGTTTTAGAAACGCATCAGTCTTTCCTTTCTGAATCAACTGAAGTAATATTGTCCATAAATATGTACACCAACAAATTACATTTATTTTACATTTTATGCACGAGATGATATTATGGCATATTCATAAGTGCAGATCCGAACACCGAAGACAATCTATACGCGGTAGTAAGTTCACAATACATGAATTTTAATAGTTCACTTATCACATCAAAATTTTCCTGAACGACTCTCGCAACCGACACTTTCCTACAACGTTAGTCATAAACACATTGAAAAATCACACGTAATTCCCTTTCATATAGTTACATGCATTCTTTCCACTCACATAAACTACTCTATAATGTTCCGGCATTCCTTGTTTTATTACTTTGTTTGTAATGATTGAAAACCTATTATTGATTATTACCTTCCAACATCTACGATGTCGATTTTCAATAATAAATACTGACTATGACATAATGAAGACCATTTTACGAATGCTTAGAAGTAACTACAGAGGGACAGTGTAAACATTTCATCACCATCTTCAACATTTTAAATCCACTGTTGGATGATGGCTTTCCCAACAATTTTTTAAGCAAGCAAAGCCATATCCAGGTAAATTACGCTTCAGCTTAGGACCTCAAAAGATTCAGTTCTGGTACACACCTTTGTGAGACCTTAGATGGTGTAACTATTTAACAAGAAGCCTCGAGTAATAGCTTCTTTTACGGAAATATTAGAAAACTAGTTTAGTGAATTAATATGAAGTGCACAACCTGAAAGACTTTTGGGTTGAAACAAAGTACAGGTTATTCATAAAATTCTATTTCTACTTACAAAACGTAATAACAAACACACCCACACACAGAGACACTAAACCAGAAGTGGGGAAATTTTCGCTCTTTTTCGATGAGAAAGTGGTTTCAACAAAAACTATTGAATTTCAATCGAAAAGAGTTTCTTCAACGAAACGCTGTGATATTTTTAGATGGGATTCCGATACTTTAAGGACGTAATTTATTCTTCGAACTTGAAAGAAAGACTGTTTCGCAATGTATTGTGAGTCAAGTCTGCTTTCCGCTATTTATTACCGCGAAGGTTATCGACAAACTAAGCCCTACTGAGAAGTTAAAAATACAACAGAAGACCTGATAACTTTTCTCAGTGACAAACATACCAGAAAGGTTCAAAAGGGTTGTTCTCAAGTATCTAACCGGACGAGAGAGACTCGAAGGCGTCCTCTTGCAGTGCCCCGATAGCATAGGGGATAAGGAATTGGATCGCTAGCCAGAAGATAGTATGTTCAAATCCCACCGAGGTTAGTATTTTTTTTTTCTCTCTTTTTCACTCATAAGAACATTACTTTCTTTCTTACTACTTGTGAATGAATGCTCGCATTTGCATTTTCAACATTTAATTGCGTAGTTTTCATGTTCAAAAGATGATTAATTTTATCTGCATAGATCAAAATTAATCTAAAAAAAGATTACGTTTCCTATGAAAAGAACTACCATAGATCCCCCCCTTTTTTTTTCGAGCGGAAATTGAGCATCTTTCCTCCAATGAAAATCCTCTCTAAAAGATAAAATATTCCGCTCTCTAAGATGAAATATTTCGCTCAATTACAGCAGAATTCCGATCTTCCGAATTTAGTGAGTACTGTAGTAGATAGTGCTACTGTGGTCTGTGGCATTCTAAAGTTAAGCTCACCGAGCTTTTTTCATTTCATGTCTGCACTGACATGACTTAAGTGAGAAAGATGCTTCAGAAAAAAAAAAAAAAAGGTTTAACGAGATACAAAAAATAATACCGAATACACAAATTACACCTAGAAGAGTAGATGTACAGCATACTCAATTTCCAACTGTCTAGCACCCGTGCAAAAAAAATTTCATCATTATTAAGGTTACTTTTTGACTTCCTCGTACTTTTCGATACCGTTGTGGACGACACCGTACGGGTTAGGTAGATAGGTAAAGAAAGAAAGAAAAAAGAAAAAAAAGAGAGAGAGAGAGAGAGAGAGACGTTTTATATATAAGAATATTTGAAAACAAAACTGTCTATTTCTACAGCACAACCCACGAAAATAACCAAGTGAAAAAAGAACTTGGAATTCCACTTTCAAGAGAAATAAAATTAATAAGGTTCTCATACAAATAAATTCTTTTAAATAAAACTCTTCAAGATGGCGACAGTGTTAGTCTTAATAAAACCAATAGTAGGAAGATATCACAATAGGAAAGTGAAATGGACTGAAGAGCAACTGTCGCATTCTGGAAATTGCAAAAACCACAGTGCATGAACCTTTTCTGAAAGAGAAAAAGAATAGATGCAGCAGATATAGAGACTTTGCGTGATTTCCATCCTTGGCTGACAATCAATACAATATCACTTCTCACGACAAAGAGACATATGAAAGCACCACTCCCATAGGACAAAATCAATATTAAATTAACTGAAAGGATCTTCTGGTTTCAACATAAATATCACGTTCCATAAACGAATAGCAGAGTTAGCGTTCACCAGCAATGACCATTCCTGGAAATTCCATCTACCATGGCATGTGGCAATAATGTTACAATACAAGCCATCAATTACTTGATGTAACAGAAGAAACTAAGGACAATGTTGAGGCAGCTTGGATGAGAATTTTGAATGTCTTGAACACATTGCCTCCTCTTTTCTCGTTCTTGGAAAGATTGATGGATCTAATTTTATCGACTTTACAAAACTTTACAGCTTCAATCCGTCTCTACAATGACTTCGTTACAGTAAGCAATTCCAGATCCTGATTTCAAACCTGTTAGTATTATCAACTACTGACGTGTTGTGGCTATAGTATCATATACGCGTAAACTTCACTACATAAACTACTGCTATCATTAAGTACTTCTATGAACAAGATTCCCATGTAAACATTACTCTCTTTCTATTCTTTTTGTACTGACGTTCAAACATCTTTCATTCCATGTTCATATTTCATTTTAGTTATGTACCATCTTCTGTATGCTAGGCATATTACAGAAAGATTAGAGGTGAAGGCAGACATTATCTTTTAAATGTAATTCTTTCTTCAATTCGTTTCTTATAAAGTAACTATTAGACTTTATGTTGCAGTGAATTCCAAATCATTTTTTAAAGAAAATATTTAGTGCATCGTTCCAAGTCCTGTGTTCTCTACAAGTCTGTCATGTCCAAACAACTACCATTTAACTTTGAATCCTCACAGAATCCAAGGCGCGAATACGCATTGTCTACCTCTACAGGTTCTTTTATACTTTCAGTTACAATCCAGATATATATATATATATATATATATATATATAT
>JAGDQP010040399.1:0-17316 GCA_022664845.1 Lepisma saccharinum | reverse complement strand
AGAGCACAAACATCACATAACTTGAATGATATGTAACCAAATGGAAACTTAGTGAAACCATTAGTTACCATTCGTGGGATACATAAAAAAAATTTCCCCTCCTTAATTATTTTTTTTATAATGAGAATAGCTTTTATGTGAATTGTCATACCTAAATAATACGTCAGAGAGTTCAGCCAAGGAATTCTTATGGTATATTAAATACCGTATTTTAGCCAGTGCCTTTTTAGTAACTTTCAATTTCGAGAATAGCAAAATGCAGCCACTATGGCATAAGCCTATCACTGGTCTATACATACGAATGAGCATAAGCAATGATAAAATCAATAAGCATTCTCATTATTGTCAGTTATGGTTGTATTCGTATAAATGTAGTTCCTGAATATATAATAAATTATTCCTGAAATAAAACTCTTACCATGTAATTTCAGCTTCCAGGAAAAACTTTCGCTACGAGATAATATTATTACCTGTGTCCTTCTAATCTGGTCATCCGTGGAATGGTCACACCATTGGCCTATATATAAGTTACTACCTCGACATTCACCCGGTTCTATAGTTACTATCTTTAGGTGAAGTTCAAAGATTAGGCAGATAATTAGGTAAAACTTTATGTGTTTATTTCTGATTCTGTAATTAATTCTATTCATAGAAAAATATCATAGAAAAATAAGAAATAACTTCTTTTTTCTTTGTAAAGAAAGACGAGTAATTTAACTGATCTTTCTTTTTACTAGCGAAAATCACTTTCTCAGAATAACTAAAATTATTACTTCCTTTCCTAATTAATAAGAAACAAAAACTAATATCACAGCATGAATTAATTATCTCCGGAATACCTAATATCCTTTCGTTGGAGGAACCTGAATTGTTTACTTGATTTTGAATTTTCTTTAGACCTGATAGAGTTAGATTAGAATTTCCAATTCTAAATACCTTACGAAAGTTTTCGGAAGTGTCCCCACTAACTCTAATACAGAATTTACGTATCTCACTGTAATCCCTCAACTAACTGAATTTACTTATTATACCTTTAGGGAAATTGAAATCTAAATGCTCTAGATTACTAGAGGATCTATCAACTACGTGCTCTATACCTACAGAACATCCACAGTTACTAATCCAATATACCCAGGAAGCTACTGTGAACCAGGACAGAAACAACCATTTAGCTCACATTCCAATTTCACTCTTTTCCGCAAAATGACCAGCACAAGGAAAAGCACTGTAAAGATACACATTTCCGAATACTTTCCGTTTTTTTTTAGCACCTTGAAACACACCATGCAGAAATATCACCTTTTTCGAAAACTTTATCACACTCCACACATAATGCTTCACTAATCATAATTTGATTCCTAATTAAATCAGAATTATATTCACTATATAAGAAACTGGATTCTATCAAAACCCGAAAATATACGTAAATAGATATTACGAAATACGATCGCATTTACACAACCAGAATACGACGGAAATTTCACAACCAGCCCTGACAGCATTCGTAAAACCAACTGCCTTTACCTGCACATGGTTCCTCCAACGCCTTCACTTTCCGCTTCTGACCTTCGAGAGCCAATCAGATTGAACTCACGTTACATACAGTTAGCCAATCAGAATAGAATACGTATAAAATTTTAAATTCCGAAGCTTTCTATAAGGGAAGTGTGGACAACCAAAAAGTAGCCATTTTGGAGAGAAACATACACTTTAAAAATATAAAGATGTTACACATTACAAAATATATATATTATATATATATAACGAACTGGGACCAACTGAAGGGAGGAGTTGGTCTACTGCTCCCACGCTGACCAGACGGGTTGGGAGAGCGTATATATATATATATATCTGATGACTTACCTGCAGAATTTCTGATGGCTGTAAATTACGATTTGCGTGTACGAGTGACTCTACACATGTAGCTATCGATCTTCAACTGAATACGGGGGATTATGGGAGTGTGTAGAAGTAGCTCACCTGGTGAACAGTAGATAACAACACATCACAAACGAAAAAACTAGTATATATATATGCAGGCACATGAGCATCGTATGGCTATTTGGAGGATGTTAGATGGCGGGATTTTAAATATGTTATTTCTACATAGGCTAGAACAAATCATTTTATGTTTTTTCAATGAAAATATATGGTTAAAGGGGTTAGGATACTATTTTCAGAATATGATGGAACACTAGAGTATGAATGTAATTATTTCCAGTTATGGTTTAAAGCGGAAATATGAACTAACTAAGGTATATGATACACCCAGGTACGTAAAATGCCCTAGTTGGTAATCTTAAAAAAGAACAAACTGATGGCAATATAAGTTGTCCTGTTCAATAAACGAATTTTGATTTACCTCGTTTTTCTGTTGCGACTTGTTTAGCTCGCCTGAGAAAACTACATTTTCTCGGGGCCAAGGATTATAGTAAATCAAGTTTAGCCTCACCCGTTGTTTGTGGGTCCATTGAAGTAGGTACCTTGATTAGTGGAAGTGCCGTGACGTCATTCATCTTATTACACATCAAGCGAACCAACCGAATGGAGCTGATCGCCGGAGTAAACTATTTCGTACCACGGACCTATACTTATAAATACGTCATACCATTACAAACATCAAGGCATCTACAGTGCATACACCAAGTTACTGCGAAACATTTACTCGACTGCTACATGTGTGATTAGGCTACATCAAGAAAGTGAAAATTTTGAACTTGGAAAAGAAATAAGACAAGGAGATTCAATTTTTCCAAAACTGTTTTCAACGGTTCTGGTGAGAGTGTTCCAAAACGTAAACTGGGATGAAGGAATAAAGATCAATTAGGAATATCTTCATCACCTACGATTCGCTGATGATATAGTTCTGTTTGCTTCAAGTGCAGAAGAACTGCAAGCCAGAATGGAAGAGTTGTGTAATGAGGGTTCGAAAATATAACTTAAAATGAATTTAAGTAAAACAAATATAATGTACAATCAACATGCTGAAAAGAAGGAAATAAAGATTAGCGGAGAGATAATAGGCATAGTTGATGAGTATGTTTACCTAGGCCAGCTCGAAACATTGAATGCCCAGTTGACGGATGAAATAAATAGAAGATGTAAAATGGCGTGGAGTTCGCCTGCAAGACTACGCTTTATTTTCAAAAGCAAACTACTAGTGTGTCTTACCTGTAATGATGTACGACTGTGAAACTTGGACATTGAATGCGGTAACAACTCGAAAATTAAGAGTCACACAAAGAGCGATGGAGTTCATGCTAGGAACAAGTAGGAGGGACAGGAGGACAAATGAATGGATTCACGCACAAACAAAGATAGAAGATATAATTAATCAAGACTACAAGAAAAAAATGAAGTGGAAGTGGGCCGGTCACATAGCTAAAAGAACAGATGGAAGATGGACGACAAATGTACTACATTGGCTTCGTAGAGAAAAGACACGAGCGAGATGACGTTCAAATATAAGATGGGTAGATGAAATCAAGCATTTTTCAGGAGCTACATGGATGAGGATAGGATCAGACTGAGATGTGGAAAGAAAAGGGGAGGTCTTTATCCAGCAGTGGATAGAAAATGGCTGAATATGATGATGATGATGATCATATACATATTATTATTTTAGTAATGCTAAAATAAAATTGAATGAGCAAACATCTCAAATAACTACACTTTTCTGAGTTATATATCTAATATAAAACTAGCCAAATACAGTTTACCGTCCATTTACACTGCATTATTAAAATAACAGTGAAACAACTATCTAAGAAGATTGCTGCCTCTGCAATTTTCGCAAAGCAGTCTTACAAGGGACTACCACGATTTTATAAACTCGTTTGTGAAAGTACATCACACCATTTGAAAGACCATCCAAAGAAAACCGGAAAATATCACCAGAATCCAAATGAGGATGGAGGCAAATTACGTCAAAGTTCGAATAATCTCTCTTTGGATCTTGGTTTTCAGCCGCTAGAGGTGCTGTAGTCAATAAGAACATGAACTACATCGCTGAAAATGAATTGCAGTATTCGGTAGAGCACCTAATGAAACTTCAAAACATACATTTTGCAAATATTAACAACCAAAAGTCAAATGTGGCCGCGTAAAATGATTGAGAACCATAAGAAAGATCCCTAGTATATTTAGCATTTAGGTTCTGAGACAGGTAATAGAGGCACTCAGGGGACCCCGCAGGCGCCAAAGTTGTCAGCGTTACCAACCAATTTCGAGAAATTAATAGTTCAAATTGTTTCTATACCGTTGGCCATATACGCACCAAATTTGGCATTTACATGCTGAGTCAAGTCATATAAATACCCCGTACGTCGCACTTTTGGCAGACCTATCTCAAAAAATTAAAAATAGAATTTACTTATCTATATTAAGACCTACAATCCTGTATGGACACGAACTACCATTCAAAAATAAACATTGACTATATAGAGAGGTACGAGAGATATTGGCTCCGGGTATCTCAGAGAAGATGGAAGGAAGACAGACAGACACTGTATGGCGGCATTCATTTTCCCCCAATCTCTCAATACATCAAAGATAACCAAAAAAGGTATATAGAATCTAACGTAAACAAGAAATTCGCAAGCATTAACTTACGTAAACAATTAAACATATCAATTAAAAGACATAACATCTCTTATCAAGAACTATTGCAAATGATAAATTAATAACACAGGGTAAAACAATAATGACTCACTACATCTTGGGAACATAACTGCTTGCCAAGGATGTGACGAGGCTGAGAAAATGAGAATAATGATAAACTCATTGACACGGCATATTTCATAAACAAAAGTCGGTGTGGAACCTGGCATATTCTCGAGCGAAAACGGACTTTACCCAAACTATTCCCTTTTTCCTACTTCTTTAAAATTTAAAATATTATTACATAATAGTATAATAATTTTATCAAAATTAAATAAATTCCTTTCAACAGATTTAGCGGTTAAAGAAATTTCAGATCATTCGGTTTTTACACTTATTTTTACATAGGGTTATTTTTTAGAAATAACGTATTTTAGTGTCAGCTAACTGGAAAGGAAACCGATTCAAATTCTCAGAATATATTTAAATAAATATCCTAATAATATTAACAGTTATTTCTAAGGACTAAAGTGGCCTAAATTGGCCAGACGTCCAGTTAAAGGTGGCCCTGCGGGCCAGATATTACTTTGTAGGCGCTGATGTTGTCAGCGTTCCAAACTAATTTCAAAATATTCAATGTTTCAAAATTTTCCATAACGTTGAACGTAAGCATAGTAAATTTTACATTTAGGTACTGGAACAGAATTGCAAACCCGTTTAAGAAACATTCTCAGCTCTCAGCTTTGCCAACATATTATTTTATTTAGCCCACACCAATGGATGGACAAATCAATAAGTAATAAAATAAATCGGTGTCTTACGATAATTTGATATTCACAAAGTCTATTTTCATACCATAATCTATAATTAATAACAATTTTTACCTTCAGAACTCGATTGCTTACATCTTAAATGAAATTTCCAGGTACAACCACTTATTGTATATCAAATAGGAAGAAGAAAGACACTAAACCACTTGAAATAACTAGTATAGAGAATATACAGAAACTCTTTGAAATTTTGAATTTAGTGAAATAAAAAAAAAATGAATGTAACGCAACGAGAAATTAGAATTTATAATGAAAATCCCATTTTACATGTACACAAAGACAGAATAGCACTATTTCCATGCATGTTCTTCGACATAAACAGTTCACCTCATAGCAACTAATGATACGCATAATATCGATAATTATATGTAATAATTATCAAGGAGAAAAGGTTTTATTACTCTCCAGAACAGCAAATAGTTTTTATAGGATGCCCAGTAATGGTTTTTTGTTCTCTTTAGGGTGCGAGTGGGAGTACGTTCCTACGATGTTAAAGAACTTCTAAAACATCAATCCACATGTTAAATGTAGTTCTTTAAGTTAGAGTTTGATTTGCCTTCAGTTTCAAATACACAAAAACGTAAAACTAACTTCTGGAAGTGGTGCATTGTTACCCAAACACCCATCGCTGAGAACTTAGAAACACAATATGTAGTACATGCCACAAAACCGCCGCGAAACTTTCTATAACATAGCTTTGCTCTGACGAATCCTTGTTCTTCAACCACACCAATACTTTACCTAGTTGTTTCGAATACAGTTTCTACAAATGTCGAGACCATTTGCTCCTTAGACTTGATACTACTTAGAATTCGCCCATTGAGGAGAAAATTCAGAATATTTCTGTTTTATACGATTTTCGACGTCGTAATAAGGCATGATTCCAAGTTTAAAAAAAATGTATTTTAATGGTTTCCCTTCAAACCACAAATACTTTAAAGCGGTTGTTCACAGTTGTCATTTGTTATTTCCGTTGAATTATCTGGACTATTTTTCGCCAGCCTTTATAGACATCCAACAAATAGAATTTTTTTAGATATTTCGCGGATTGAATTTTCTCAGTACAGGGTCGCGCTAAACGCACTGATATGTTTGAAAGCTGAATCGGTTCAGTTGTTAGCGACGTAGAGTAGTCGCTGGGGGTTGCAATACAAAGAGATGCTTCACGGGTAATGCATTGTAGATATTAGCCACATCGCAGCACACAATGGCATAGTTTTCGACTATGAAAAGATGTAGGATAAAGGGGGGACAGATGGCGTATCTTTTAAGTAGATGAAAAATGCAGGTTTTCTTATTTTTTAAATTTACTTAAAAAATAGATTACATGAAATTTCAATCCTTTAGAATTAATATAAACATACAATTTGTAAGTTCTGGACCACTATGTTTTAACAATACGCATGCGAGTAACATGTTACATTTTGACATCTGCTCCACTCCAGTGGGATAGATGACGCAGTGGGGGATTAAATTAAAAACAACAAATTTTCTTTCTACTTAACGACACGTAATCATCTGATTTCATCCCTTTCACATGTAAAACCCTTGTCTGGATAAGCTGAACAAGTTTGATCGAATCAGTTTTTGTATTTGACACATTTTGCCGAGTCATCTAAAGTCGTTGTATTTGTATATAGTTCTAGGCACTCAATACATTCATTTTCAATGCAAATAACGGAATTCTCCCCAGTCGTAAATATAAGCAGAGCTGGAGATGGCGATATGATGAAGAGTAAGTCTTCTGTACGCCATCCGCTGAGAACCTTGAAGTATCTTTCCGCAGACTTATTGTTTTAAATCCATAGTCTGTTAGCCAACTTTCCAACACTTTTAGTATTAGTGAAGTAGGGGTTGGTTTGAAATGAGTTCAATGAATCGTTTTAAGACATCGCTTCGTGATTATTTTATCATATAGTACCACTAGATGCACTGGGTTTTTGTATTGGAGGATGGTTTTGAGGTTTAGTATTATCATTAGATATACTGGCTTGTGGTGTTAGAAGATGACTTAGTATTTCTTCCTCTATCGCTTTAACTGGATAATATTACCTCTTTACTGAGATTCTGCAACGGTTTGCAGAACTTATGAACAGTTAAGAAGAAAAAGCGGGCCCATTTGTTCCACCCTGTTTTGTACCATCTTACCCCACTGCTTCGAGATGAATATGTTTGCAGGACCTAACAAGACGGTAACACTGTCTTAAATGTTGGCAACAACTATAAAAGTGTAGATCTTAAGGTTCTCGAATATGCCTTTAAAACTGTCTTAACTTATGCCTACATGATGTGTACAAAATAGTAGTAACAAAAGTATTTCACTTAATTGCTATACCTTACAAGTTTAAAGTAGTGGTCTACTTTCAATTTCTGTTTCTAGCGTATAACGTAGTACAGATCCTACGCAGTACCTTTTATGAAACCCAAAGCACAACTGGTGGTCATGTATTCCCAACCGACGATTCCTCCGCCATTCAACATACAAAACTGCATGATTAATTCTGTTAGTTTTAAAACCGCTCTCGCAAAGTAACAAAAAAATGCTTCGAAAGGAAAGCTTCAAATACAGAGAAATCACACAATCCGATTATTGCTAAATGTCTGCAAGGGATGGATGATTGAAAGGATTCAGGTTTCACGGAATATGGGCAGTGAATACGTAACATTAAAGTTTAGGGGTAAAATATATTGCTTCTTTCCTTTAGGACCTTCGTCGAAGGAATTAACTGAGAGCCCATAAAACTCAGTTTTCATATTGTGAGTGCAAATCCGAGTTTTCCAGCCTTTATCGTCCAATAAGCCACAAAATACTCTTTATCTCTAAAACGTTAAGAGAAAACTTGAAAATGGAAATGATTTTAAATACATTTTCAATATTTTTATTGTAACAAAAACTGGTATAAAATGGAACAGTAACAACTTCGATTATTTAACTCTAAACATCGAAATACTTCTAAAAAAATGTATAAAACAAATCAAAGTAAACTGGGCTATGATTGCTTAAAGGGGTTTTCCTTTAAGATCAAGATAACCGAAATTACTTTTACTTTTAAACTGGTAATTAAAAATACTTATGGAAAAGCTTCAAAGAAGGTAATTACTGCAAATATGCAAATAATGCAGAGAACAAAGATCTTTCTAATATTTCTTATACCTTTCTTTCCTAAGATTTGAGGACACACTCGAAAACTAAGTAAATACCTTAGGCATGATTCCGCTTCAAGATTTTGCACTGATTGTAAAGCTATGCGAAATACTAAATGAAAACTCTCGTGGTAGTAAAGAGGAGAAATCTTAACTTTTAGTTCTTCAACTTCTACCCTACAGGACATCCCACAAAACTAATTCTGCATATGAAACAATACTTCTACTTCTACAACTACGACTAACACAGAAAGTAAGATATGGCTCTCTTTACGAGCACTTCTAAAACTGAAAGTCGTATTAATACTATGAGTAAGCAGTTAAAGTTCCACAAGTGGAATCATCCTTGTTTAAATATGGGTTTTAAACTTTCATACTTTGATACTATCAATATCTGGAAAATAGTCATACCCTACAAAATTTAATACTTCATGTATCAGAATACTGACAAAATTCAATTCTAAAATCAAATTCTGATGTTATACTTTTCTCGGAATTTTACGTTTTCTCAAGTAATATCAATTAATTTAGAAAATTCACTAAATTTACACAATTAATGACTTCATTACTATTCAACTTTTTTTAACTAGTGAGTTTAATTTTACTTCCAAATATAATACGAAAATCAAGTAGAGATTTCTACAGTCGCTAAATACATTTAAAATGATATATACGTATCTAATTAAGAAGATTACGGACACATGTTCACACTCAACCATTCCAAACCAAGAAATGATGGCTCGGCCAGTCATAATAGGTGACTAGTGTGGTTCAAATTGAAACAACCAATCCAAAGTTTACCAGCTACGTTCAAAATCAACCAACTCTGACTCTTTAAGCAATCATAGTTACCAAGTAGTACAAAGCTCTTCCAGAGTTGCAAAAAATTAAGCGGTCGATACTATCTTGAATCTCTTAAATATTTTATGATATAAAACTTTCCACACATTACAGGTTCTACCGGGAACACAACTCACTTCTTTTTGAACCTCTTATGTCTTCTCTTAAACTGTGAAAGATTGACACCAACGGACTATTCCTTCTTCACTAATCACGTGATGCGCCATCTTCCCCCCGGGCCATTTGACCGCCTCCCACCCTATATATGACTGAATTGTAGATTCGGATAATGGAGTTCGCGTGAGAGAACTCAGGTTTAACACGTACCCAATTCCTCGAATTTGAGAACATCCGTCCCATGACGGAATATGAACAACGCTGATGTCCGACTTGTTTTATTCCAGTCGCAGCCTTTGTTTCTTATTAAAAACAAACAACGCTGGTTGTAATATAGTACAGTCTAAGGATGTACTGCAAATGAGCAGAGATGAACTCAGACTTTTATGCGAGCAGGGGGACTTTAGAAATTTAAGGGGAAACTATTTGCCAAACCTAACAAGGAGAAAATAATTAAGTTAAAAATAGGTCGTAAGTGACCGTGTGATGAGAGTGGAGGGATTAGTTATAAAATCAATTTGCGATGCGTAAGACAGTGTTTCGATGTAACTAACACAAACATTAGACACATTAATGCTTAAAGGTTTGCGCAAATAATTATAAACCAACTCAATCTTGCTAAGAAAAGCCAAATTCTGTTTTCAGAGTGTAAATGAGATTCTGTAAAACATTGTCGTCCATAAATTAACAAAAACAATTATGGAATACAAATGAAATTCAATGGAAACAACACTGTAAGAAATGAATGAAGTGTAGAAAGGAATCTAAAATATATATTTAAAAATCATCCTTACTTGTTTATGGGAGGCGTATTTTACGTGGCTTTCTGGCTGCGTATTTGTCAGTAACTGAAGAAAGAAACACTTCAGTTGGGTCATCATACCCTTCAATTGTAGTAAGCATACACTGATTCTATGTGTCTTCTACCATTCGATTTCTGAGCTTCGTTAATACTCTGTTCATTGACTTGAACGTTCATTCCACAGTTCTGTGAAGACGGAAACACAATGTTATGATAACCAACCGATACCTTAAACAAAGATTTCACACTGTCAATATCGTGGGGAAGTCTGTCAATAAAACATGTAAGATTACAGAAGGCTGTAATTGCTTTCACGTCCAAGTCATGACTACGAAGTAAGGCACAGAGATTTATAATTTGTTCCTCTGTTGAATTACGGAATTCTTTTGAATTCTCAAACATAGCACATGCTTTTATTAGGCCCATAGCAATGCCATTAAACCTCTTTCCCATTTTGTCTATTTCGAAATCTACAAAAGCTTTCCCATGATGCTCAAAAAGCTTCAAAAGCTATCTTTAATCAGCTCATCACTTACGAAACAACGGGAACTGTATATTTTCGTCCTCTGCAATTTTTAGAACATCACAATCCATGTTGACGTTCAAACAGTTCCAAAGAGTTAAACAATGGCATCATCGCACCTTGATAGATAGGGAAGTCATAAATACGCATTATCGCTCCAAACCAAGTTTTGTTCATGATAGTAGATTTGGTAAACGCTCTTTTAAGCAGTATTACAACGGAATTTAATTGTGCATACAGTTTTGTGCAGATAGACCACTCAAGATCGAGAAGAAATGTTAAGCTCAGTTATGTACAATTCAAATATTAATGTAAGGTAATCAACATTTGCAAGAAGCGAATAAAAATGCCTCACGGCACCGACAGAGTCGCAATTTTCCTCTACTTCTCAAAAGTTATGTTCACTGATCGCATGATTTTAATAACTGTGTGTCATTTGCCAACCAAATTTTGCACTATGCAGTGACATATAATTCAATGATCCAAGGGGTGGAGAGAAATCCAGGGGGGCTGAGCCCCCCTTAGATGTGCCTGAATTCAACACTGCAAATAAGTAAGTTAAAATTGCGTCATATTTCTCTTCCATTGCAATTTCAACGACTACTCTTTGTAAAACGTGTCAGTCGGGTAGGCTGTATATGGTTTCTTGAAATATTTGAACATAATATATATAGTGAATAGCTAGACGAGACACAGGATATTCACGGAAGAAAGTATATTCATGGAATTCTCATATAAAGAAATGGAAGCAGCATACAAGATGACCAGTTGATATATAATTTTAAGGTATTCTGGAAAATACATAAAGCTTTCGTTTACATAAATATGGAACTGCTTAAAAAAATTAACACAAAAGAAATAAATCAAATTTTCAAGAAAGAACTGTAGTTCCACAGATTTGATTTGTCGTTATGAAAACCTAAAATGTTCCCTTTTTGTCGATTTATGCAACCAAATTTGATTCAATCAACATTTTGGATACATTCAGGAATTCTGCCAGAAGTTTCAGCTTTGGCGTAAAGCAAAATTTGGGTCATTGTAAGTAGAATTTTACATGGTTGTTATCAAGTTTTAACCGTACGAGTTTCAAGGTTGGGAGGGGGACGCTCGAGAATTTCGAAGTGTTGATCCCCCACCCCAATTAGACGAATTGACAAAATCCCTGTTTGTACTAACGTGTGTGTGCTAATGGCAAGAAGTATTTGAATTTGATTGAATAACAATTTCATAATTAGAAATAGAACAATAGAGATTACAAAGATGAGAATTTCAGTTATTTTTAAATTCAGACATAAAGCAATGTCTTACAGCGAGTGTAAACAGATCCTGAAAAAAGATATTCTATACACATTATCCCTTTATAATGTAATATTGCCCCCAGAAGAAAACGGATCATCGATCTTTCCATTTTGTTATTTCTTTACCACTATACTAAATAACTAAGTTGAATAACCGAATATCGAAATATCCATATAAAGAAGTAAACAAATATCGATGCTGTGGATGCCCAGTTCGATATATTAATTGATTTCCAACGAATTGTCGATATGAACGGTATGTGATTTCGAAAATTTTCTCGATATATTTAAATGTTTCACGACTGTTGATTATGAAGTATATTCGATTTACAGTGATTTCTGGATATGTAAATATTCTACTATTACTGATGTTTTCGATATGGACCATATGTAATGTTCGACATTTTGATCACTTTTCGACTTACAACAATATCGATGCTGTAATTCGTAAACTGTATTTCTCTCACAAAATCTTTAATTTTTATTTGTACACAGTTTAATCATCTGTGGCCTAAACTCATTTTAAATTTATAGAAGATGTAGCTCGACGAGTGTAACTTCAGTGGAATAAGATGACAACGGCATTGTCAAAAAATTTAGAAGGAATAAATCAGGATACGCAGCATTATTAAGGTTTGATGCTGCGCTGCGTTTCAAGTTTCCATCCTGGGAATCTCTACTACTAGACAAAAGGTCACCGGTACTAATCTTTAAAATTTGCACAGAAGTGTTACACCTAGAATTTGAATTTAATTTAAGGAGTTTACGCATCTAAAGGCTCAGGCTGGGACGCGAATCTTACATATGTAGATGAAAATCGCGACCGGGGGCGGAGTCATGTTCAACTACCAATCCTAAATCTTTAAAACATCCTTCGTTCCGTTGCTCAGTGTTTACTTGTTTGGACGCTATAAAGAAACTTGTGAAGAATATGAAGACCAGCATTGAAATTTACATACCGATGAGTTCAAATACCGGAAGTGAGAGCAATTATGGATGTCTTTTGAGAGCGCTTCAAATGAAGAAGATGTGAGCAAATTCGGAAACATTTTGGATACTGTAAAGCACACAAAATTTAAAATAAATCAGGGTGAGGTAGAGTAACATTGACCAAGATTTTTTTATTAGTTCTTGTGGTACTCAATGAGAAGAGCACAATTATACCATTTTTTTTTAAACTGGAGATGTGTAACATAAACAATTTTTCATGTAAAGGTAAGACATTATTAGGTTAGTTAGGTTACTTTAAATTTTGAACTCCTTGAGCTTTTGTTGGCAACATCGAAATAAAAAATGATTTTGCACGTAAAAGTCTAGCTCAGTCATTATCGGGATTAGGGTGAAATAACATAACTTTATTCACTAAATTCTAATACATTTTCCGGTTCCCTTACACGCTGAAGGACTACTTTACAGTTTTATGCCATGCGCAAAAGTTGTCTTCACTCTTAGCTTTTCATCTCTTTGGGACCATTGTTGAATTTATGTTCTTCAATGGATAATGAAATTATCTTGGTGCTATTTTCCAACAATGTAGTGGATTGTTGAGGAGCGAATCAATTTGCAGTGAAATAAATGCAGTTACGATGTTAAAAGCGAAATAATGTAAGATGTTTGCAATAATCAGTTTCACCGGTTAAATACTTTTTATACTCTCGCAAAATGTTTTAATACAGGAGGTTGTCTTAGATAGGAACTGAAATAGGTAATTTCTGCACAGGATCTAATTTAATTGAATCTCCATATGGTAATTCTTTATATTAACTAAGAACTTCTGTTATATTGCGTTGAATGTGCTTCATATATTGTTACTTCCTTAATTTTGGATTACAAAATGCAGAACGTGATGTAAAGGCGAGGGATAATGTGAGTGCAAGAACATATTACATATTTTTGAGGCCCATTTATTTTTCTGCTTTTCTCGATTTGTCAAAAGCTAATCGCTTTATCGAGAAACTGAAAAGTAAGACAAACATTCTATTACTATTTCTTGTGTTTGACATGAGAGAACACCACTATTCTGTAAAGAGTAATTAGCTTAATAAAATAGTAATTAGTTGCAATTTTATTAAGCTAAATACTGTTTACAAAACAGTAATAACTATTCCAATCGCGGAAAATAGTAGTACAATTCTTTCTTAATTTCCACTTTTTCGATAAAGCGAGGTTGATTATTATTATAAAGAAGCAGCAAAAATGGACTTGAAAGGTAGTGATCACTCATAAGTGCTTGTGTTCTTACACTCATGTCACCAGAGTTGTGCTGGAGGGGTCTCGCAGGGGCTCGCCCGAGGCCTTTCTTAAACTTGATCGCTAGAAAAATTAATAAAACGAATGTACTTCTCTAATTTAAGCACATCATATCATAATTTAAATCTTAGCATATTTCCTATTCTTGAATATAGGAATGATACGAAAATGTTCAATCATTATGCACGGCGATAATGTACGTTCGCTGTATTTATTCTTATGCATCGCTGTGTCTCTGTGTGTGTGAGTGTGTTGGCGTATATATTTGGTGCTTTTTAATGCATTTAGTGACTTCTGAATAAGTTTGTGATCCCCTTGTTAAATTATTTGGAGCACACCCCTGCATATCACTCCTTGACTTTACATTACGTTCTGCATTCTACGTATCCGAAATAAGGAAAGAAACATTTAAATTACTTGAAATACTATGAACAAGAAATAGTTGTAGTGGATAATATAGAGAATTACTGTGATATGTTGCGTTAGGTTATTGTCAACTTATGAACTGCATGCAGAAGTTATTATCAGTTTTTACGATAGTTTTAGAAACTTCATCTATGTTCATTGTACACTTCCCCGACTATGTAGACCTAATGATACCCTCACTCTTTATACTAATTCATTTTGTTTTGATCATATACTATTGATTTAGCACAATATATTTTCGTACACTAGAACAATCTAAAATTAAAATCACCGACTAAAGCTTGAATTAGGCTCGAGATTAATCTACCTTAAAGCTTTTACACTATTCTACAAGGATATGAAACATCTTATAAACTTTATATACATACCTCTTCCGCTAGTGAGCAGCAGCTACCAACACAATTCCTTCACAGTAATATATACTTTGTGAATTTATCTCTGACATAATTTTCTATTACTTGTTTTTCGATTGCATTAGTTTTGAAACATAGAAATTCAAGTCAATACAGATCACTCAATTTGCGCGGTGCACTATATTAAGTGTTAAGCGAACAGGCAATGGTCGGATAGTACTGTAGTTATATTTTAAACCTCCTATATTCTCTCAAACAAGGATATTTCGATACATAGTACACCTGGTAGTTAGCAGCAGTGAACACTGAGCAGCTAGCAACGGACTAAAGAATAATATAAAAATTTTGATTGGTGGTTGAACATGGCTCCACCCTGGGTCGCGATTTTTATCCACATATGTAAAATTCGCAACTGGGACAGGGTAGGGGAAAGGATGCGGAAAGGTATAAGCTAGAGCCTAAGTTGAAGGTGCCATTCCGGTATTTGCTTGGTGTGACCCTGAAGAGAAGCACTAAAGAAACATTAGTCAGGAAGGTCTGCTTCTGGGATAAATATTAAACTTCTTTTATATAGTAAGGGAACAAGGGACATTAAAAACTGGGGGACATTAAGAACTAGTCTGAATATTTTTAGCATATCCTCAGTGCTCGAAGTACACTGTAAAAAATAGAACACTTTTTTTACACTTTTTTGAACACCTTTGAGCACTTTCTGGAAACGACTTTAGCTCACTTTCGAACACTTTAATAGTGTCCAAACGTGAACCAAAGTGCTATGAAAGCGTCTCAAAGGTGTTCAAAAGTGTGAAAAACTGTCCAAATGTGTTCCCTTAATAGTGCTACAAAACTGCTCAAAAGTGTATAAAAAGTGCCCTTATTTTAATGTGTTCTAAAAGTGCATTTTGGAAACGACTTTTGCCTACTTTCAGGACACTTTATTTACTTTCAAGCACTTTTGGAACATTTTAAAAGCACTTTCTCGACAGTTTCATACATAATATTAGGTGTCATTCAGATATTACGTCAGCGTATTTTTGGTCAATTTAGACCCCTTCCCCCTTAGTAAGCAACATTAACTGGATGTCCTATCCCTAATACTTAGACGCCCAGCAAAAGTAAACAAAGCTTGAACAACCTCGCCCCAGAATGCTTATGTAATACTTGAACGACTCCTGACAAAAAATGTATATGCTTCAAATACATATTTAACTTTGGCGCGTATTATCAAAATTTATCTTTGTTTTACTATAAATAACGAATTTTGATACTACTTAGTAGTTGTATTTGAAGCATATACATATTTTTGTGTCAGAAGTCGTTCAAATAATACTTCTGCTTTCTATGGCGAGATTCAAACTCTACTTATTTTGGGTGGGCTTCTATGCATTAGAGATAGGGCATCTACTTAATGTTGCTTACTAAGAGAGAGGGATCCAAATTCACCAAAAATGCGCTGACATAAAATCTGAACGACACCTAAAATATTTAGCTGCGGCGCATATCAAAATTTATTATATCCACTTTATTACTAAAAGCTTGCTTAGCAAAAAATTTAAATATTTTTTATCTATGGCTAAAATGTTGCGAATTGAAACCCCATTTATCCGTGTTAAAACGGCTTCGAATTCACCTATTATGATTTTAGCAAATGTTTCCACTGTTGATATAACGGATTTTTTATACTATACGCCGCAACTTTAACTTCAACCGGGAATCTTACGCAGGTAGTAAGTCGATATAGTTGGTAAAAAAATGTATTAAAAAACAACACTGGGTACAAGAAAAACAGGCTGTAGTATAGTTTTTGACCTGCAATTTGCGTGCCTTAGTTGGCCTGGGCTGGACATTCCGACTGACTCCTTTCCGAATATTTGTCAGAGACGAATGTCTGGATGGTATCTTCCTTCGAGGATTGTCATATGCTGCTAGTCTACAAATAAAACATAAGAACACATGCAAAAAGAAATAATCATCCACATCAATAAAAATATATTTTGATTTTCCTAAACTCAGAAAATTTTATTTCTATAATAGTTTAATAGTAAATTGCAATACTCATTTAGTAAAAAATTTAGTAAAAAAAAAAGAAACTAGTAATGATTTTTTTTGTAAAAAACATTAAACTTTTCTTTTA
>JAGDQP010040397.1:544-17317 GCA_022664845.1 Lepisma saccharinum | reverse complement strand
TATGTTTTCTTTTCTCTTGATTTTATAACCATTTTCGTCTGTACGAGGTAAAAGAGTTCTTTGTTCCGTTACGAATAAGAATGACGGTTGGTTGGTTAGAAACATGTATGTTCTAATAGAGGATTTGAATGTAGCTATCTCATGTGCAGGGAAGGAATGCAACCAAAAACAACTGAGAATCGACCAAGGCGACATAAATGATTGGTTAGCTTGTTGCCATCTTTGTGAGCCGAAAACAATGTTTTTGATTGGAGTAAGTGGGTTGACTGGGCGGGACTAAGCTGTGACGTTTGGCTGCATGTTCTTGGCAAAATCGCATATCCTCTATTATAACGTCCTTGGTTAGAAACTGAAGGCATCAACTCTGGCCGCAAAAGTCTCTACTATCGAGCACTGAAAGAGACATCTACAGGTATACGTAAGACTTCTAACAATCACTTCTAATTATTTTCTTTGGTTCTTGAAATTTCCAGGCACGGATTAAAATAGGTAACGGATCACTTGCGACTAGGCACAGGAAGATAGCATAGGGCGGGGACATTCCACGGCCATTCTCAGGCAGGCACATTCACCGTAAAAAGTAAATATTACGCCTTAACCGTAAATAAGACTGACAGGCGACTGATTTTCAATTGCCAATTTGGTGTATTGGTAGCATGTTGGAAAGCTAATGCGGAGAATCCGGAATCGAATCCTGGTGTGGTTTTGTTTGTATCTTTTAAAGAAAAATTACTTTTCTCTTTAATATATATTTATATAAATCAGGTACGGTGTTTTTTAATGAACACTCGATGCTGTCTGTCTTCCTGCTAAATCATACCAATGCTATCGTTCTCTCCTTAGACGCAAGTAGGGAGTCTAACGGATATACTGCAAGCGGCCCGAAATTCACGCCAACACATGCACGCACACCTAGAGTACCTGGCAGTTGGAATCGATTAAAATTATATATTGAAGTCGTCCTTGATTTCTTCCTAAGCACCATGCTTTCACACTCAAGCATAGACAAACCAATAACACACGCAAGTTCATCCCAATTATCCAGGGAAGATTAATCGAAAACTAGCGTCAAGTTGACCCAGCTTAACTGTATTGGACCAGTGAATCCGTTACCTATTTACATCCATGTTCCCAGACGATATTTTCTTCAGAGACTCTACAGTCTTGCAGGACCAATGTACAAAATCTTACAAACGAAGAACTAAGAAGATACATGTGTCCCTAGTTGTACTAGATAACGTTGAATAAACACTTTGGTTATAATTCTGTCTTTTGAACATAGTTGAATCCTTCACCAATCATCATAGAAATAGAATAGAGAAAGCTTGAGTCTGCTTTATGGAGGATAAGAGTGAAGCCAAGAGATGGAAAGGACATGGCATTTCCACCACATTGACCGGCCCATATTTAGAGGCCCTTTATGCCAAGTATTGCATTCTTATTCTTTCTAATACCTTGTTTACATTACTAATTTCTCACCATGATTAACGCTAACAAAGATTTTAGTAATATAAACGTTAGTTACCGTTAACGCGAGTTTTAATTTTAACCAATGTCAACTCACGACGGTTATCTTCTTACGTTAGTAATCTAAACGCAAGTTAGTCATCTCACTTCGTGAGTTTCTTTCTTTCTTTATCAAAATATATAGCATCATAGTGGTACATATCACTTTTAAAGTATAAAAGAATTATGGCAGAACTAATCTACAAAATATTGCGCTACAATTAATTAATTTGTGTTCATTATTTTATAATTGAAACCTTTCCCGTGTAACAAGCAGATTCTTTACTCTACGGAAACCTCTATCCGTTTCCTTACAGACGATAGTAGTACGATGCACGATAACCAAGATAAGTTTGGTAGTCTGCTTTGTTTAGATTACTAACATTTTACGATGGTTAAAGTTATGGTTAAAACTAACTTGCGTTCAGACTACCGAACTTAACTTTGTTATCGTACTTGTACTACCATTGTCTGTAAAGAAACAGGTTGAGGTTTCCGTGGTTGAGTAAAGAATCTGCTTGTTACACGGGAGAGGATTAAATTATAAAAAAATGAACACAAATGAGTTGATTGTAGCATCACCTTTTGTAGATTAGTTCTGCCATCATTCCTTTATATTTTAAAAGTAGTACGCACAACTATTATACTATATATTTCGATAAAGAAACTCACAAAGTGAGCCGTGACTAATGACCAACTTACGTTTAGACAGCCGTTTCTTACTAACGTTACAAGATAACCGTTGTAAGTTGACGCTAGTTAAATTTGAAACCTGCGTTAACGGTAACTACCGTTTACATTACTAAAATGAACTCGGGTTAACGTTAAGCATGGTAAAATGTTAGTAATGTAAACAAGTCATAAACGTAAGTTATTTTAACCATGATTTTACCATCGTAAACATGTTAGTAATCTAAACAAAGCATTATGGGAAGAGACAGTTATAAATGAGAATCGGGCATATCAGAGTAAACCTCCAAAATAGCTATTATTGTTTGAGAAAGAGTTGTTTCACAGCGAATTGACAATTCTGAAATGCTTGAAAATATCCCAGTTGGGTTGTGCTGTACAGTCACGGAAATATATACTGCGGGAGTCTACTAATTGTTTACTCTATGGTCTAGCTTTTAGTTTCGATTTAACTTATATTTATGGATTAGATAAGCACCCTTTACACAAAGCCTACCGGTACTACATTTGTTCCTCAGACACATCACGGCTTAATCATAACTGCCTCCTTGGCTCATAAATATAATTTAAATAAAAAGCCCAATGTTAGTTTTTATTCACCGCCCGCAGTACATACTTCCGTGACTGTACATTGTAGTTACACGACAGAAACATGTTTCGCAAAGGTTACTGTCTGACGCACAGAACTAGGTACAGAGATACTCTAAATATGGGGCCACACAATATAGTTGTTACTGTACCGTAATTTTTTCTTCATGCAACGTCATGAAGGTATTCTACTCTATTGTATTCTATCCTATACCCTAAGATCCTTCATGTTCCATTTTTTTTTTAAAAAGAAACTACTTTCAATGAAAGGTTCCTTATGATAGAATTTGCTTCCGGGAGGCGAAAATGTTATTTCCAGTCCAGATTTTGAAGTTCTAAAAATACGGTGCGCTGAATGAAAATAACAATGCGTAAGAAGTATATTTTTATATGTTCATATTTATTATTAATAATTCCTTTCTTGTATTTTTAGTAGGTTATCTTAAATTGGTGACCATGGGTTCGTGGAGGTTAGGTTATGTTAGGTGCGGCTATGTATCTTTACATTTTCCGTTCTCATATTCCGAACTCTATGCCGACGTTTCTTGAGTAGTTAAGTACTACGGAAATTCGCATTCGGAGCACTGTCTCATTGCGCATTCACTGGTCAATCAAAACGAAGAACTAGACTGGAATAGAAAATGTCGCTTCCGGGAGTGCGTTCCGATGAACTTGTTCCTCCGCAATTGTGGTTGTAACCAGCGCTTTTGCCAACAGGGACTTAATAGAATAATATTTTATTAGGTATCGATAGTGGTTTTAGGTTTGAGAATTTTGCAAGATATGGCTGCTTGTTTTATACTGTGAAATGTGTGTTGGGAGAGAAATCAATATGGCCGATTTTCTCTTGTCTCCTATTAGTTTTGTTGTTTACAACATTGCTCGTGTGAATTATTTAGTTTTATGGTAAGTTCACACTAGACCAATTTTCACTCAGACATATGTTGACAAATCAAGACCGCGGCAATCTTCGGTCGTTTCCCTACTAGTTGGAATTTAAAGATTGAAAAGAAGATAAGGGAATGGGTACTCATTATTACATAATGCACAAATTATTATATATGTTGGCATTGTGCACTACAATAGATTTAAATACCTGAAAAAGGAGCAGAAATTATTGATATATGCTGTCCCAGTCATTTTCCCAGTTATTGTTATTACCATTCACAGTGTTGCCAAATAATGACAACTAAAGTTTTCTTATAACTTCGTGGGATAAAACCTCTCAAGTCTGTGTTGACAAACTTCAAAATGACTGCACGAAAAATATCGTTATAATACTTGATCAAACATATACATGTATTCTCTCCAAGAGGAATGAAGCAATACTAGAAAATATATTGTGAACTATATTCATGGAAACGTTTGTAAAATAGCCTTCTGACGTTACAAGTCTTGCCAATATATAAAAGAAAATATTTAAAAAATATTTTCCAACCATCTTCCAGAAACCAATCTGTTTCAGAAATTAAGAAAATGTTTTCAAAATGTATCGAAAATAATTTCATGCTTTGTGAATACATATTTAAAGACTGGTTAAATACAAGATATGTATATAATCTATACATACAATGAACGTACTTATAGCTCCGAGGATCTGGGAACATTAATAGTAGTAACATTGCAAATTGATTGAGGTATCATATATATTATTCATTTGGGTATTTCAGAAGTGTTTTGAGTGTCTAAGCTACTGTAATGCATTGTACCAATAAATATGCTAATTTGTGCAGTAAATATCGACATGTATAAATTATCTTTGTCTCGTTTTCTGTTCTTAAAGTTGAGAGCAGTAAAAAAACGACCGGAGAGTTCGCTGTTTTGAGACAGTCTTCATCAACGTGTACACGCACAAAAATTTGGTCTAATGTGGATTCACCGTTACTTGGATGATTCAAGACTAAGATTTTCAACTCTGATATCATAATTGAGTTCTTGTTTAACGCACTGTGATTCTATTGCAGCATCAGTTTTCTGATAAATGACAAATTGAAAAAGGAATGGGAAGAACTGAACGAAGATAATCCGGAAGGTTTGGTTGAACTCTCTGCGTTGCACGAGCCAGGGTACAAGAAAGCTTCCAGAATGGATTCCCCAAGATTTCTGAAGACTCATCTGCCATTTGAACTGTTGCCTCCGAAATTATTGGATACTTGCAAGGTAAATATTACACAGTTTCCATTTTACTTTAATGTACACGGAGGCAAAGTATTGTATATTTAAATTCATATTGCTGTATTTGAGATTTTAATGCAATATATAATTTAAAAAAAAAAAACTTTGTTGCCTCATCACGCAAGAAGAATTCACCTAGTGGGCTGAAACAACTGTGGTCAACATGCGTTACATTTTCATTTATAGCAGTGATTTTCAACATATGGTTCGCGACTTTCTGGTGGATTAGAAGTGTTTTATGGGTCGCGAACAAGAAGTTTAAGGTTCCTTTAGACTTCAATTGCATTCGAGGTCCATTCCTATATTTTGAAAGTTCATGTATGTTGAATAGTGAAACTAACAGATAAATTATTTGATTTTCAGCTGATTTCCAATTGAAAGTTAGCAACTGAAATTTATGAGCTGAATTTCCTGAACTTTTAGATGAGGCATTAAAATTGTTCATTTAATTCTTCACCTCATATTTGTATGAAAAGAAATATACTGGTTTAGTTTTGATACACGCTTCGATTTACGGCTAATATTAATCAGCATTCAATGCAAAATATATCAGCTTATTGAAAACACAAGGACCAACCGTCACGCTACTTAACTGAGCACAGAATATTTAATTTCAATAATTTCAGCATGTGCGTAACTCAAGTTCCATAAATAATAATAATAATAACCGCATAGTGACAGCAAGCATAAAAATAGATAGAATTGAAAGTTTGGTTAATTTTGGATGTTCCGAGGAGGTTAAAAGTTAGCTCTGGATACTGGAGTTTATCTTTAAATGCAAATCGAGCACGCGAATGAACAGCTTACTGGATGAAACAAACACAATTTTAATCACAAAATATAATAAAAGCAGCATTTTAATCTCATTCTCTACGTTTCTACAAGCTTTTCAGCTACCTGTACCGTACTTTAACCAGATATAACTAGTCGAAATTCCAATATACATTTTCTGAAAGAAAATGACGTGGCAACGAATGACATTCTACACTTTCTCATTGCAGTATTATTCCTCATCGGGTTAGGATAGATTAGAAAAGTCAGGTTAGGTATTTTTAAATATATATATGCACATTTGAAACATTTTACAAGTTAAGGTACATTGTGAGGTTAGTACAGATTAGCCTAGGTTAGAAAAATCACCTAAGATCTATTTTTTTGTTTATTAATCACTGTCAGCCACTTGTGAATTACTCCCATGAGAACAACAACAATGTGTTATAAATAGATCGGGTTAATTCTTTTAAACAGTGAACTCTAAATTAACATACTGGAGTGCTCGATTGCATTACATATAAATTTTTTATCTAAAGCGAGATACAATGGGGAACAATTCACCTAGTTTGTACACATCGAGTTCGATTCGAAGAGAATAGAAACTTCCAGTTCTCAGTTTTTTGTACAGTTGTTGACGCTGTGTGGCTCATTTCCGAATTTATCTTAATGCTTGCAAACAACGTAAATATTATTTGCAAGATATGCTATTATAATCACAGTCCAATATGTAATAATTCACACACTAAGGCGTAAGGCTCCCATAGCACCTCGAACCCAGTATCAAGAAACTCATTTATGAAAGACAGTTATAAAACTGCTCTACTAGAATTGTATATAATGGAACATCAACATTATTATTTTGCAAAGCTTGTAAACGACAAATTATATAAACAGAAAAGATATGTAATAAACAAGCAGGATATTATAAAACTGCTATTTAAGCTATTGTGTAACGATTACAGCAATGACTTTTCCGGGTAGCCCGCAGGAAAAAGAGCAAGGTATCTGAATTCCACGGGCCATCGTGTCATTGTGTCGCGCTGACCAGTGGAATTCCAGAGAGTGCTTTTGCACCCAGAATTGGGAAAACAAGATGTAAAGGGAAATCTTGGTACTCCAAAATAACAGTCCTTGGGTTAGCTACGAGATAGCAACATCAAACAGTACTTAGTGCATTGTAGAAGTATTCCTGTGGTCTATCCGGTAAGTCGGAACACGCTGTAGATATGTATTTGAAACTTGAGACTTAAACCTTTTCTCTCAAATCCTCTCGCTTATTATTTACTATAGCTACATCCCATTTCTAGATCCCAGTATAATTTAGCACGGGCAGAGGAACCGTTGCGAAGGGCTGCTTTCCTTGGAAGCTTGCGATTTGGGTGAATAGTCAATTGAAACACGTGATAAAGTTACACGGTGTTAGAACACGCAATAAAACACGTGTTTCCATTGGCTACTCACCCAAATCGTGAGCAAAGCAAGCAACGCAAGTTTTCATGAAAATCAGCCCTAGCTTTCCTTGCAGGCGCATGTAGCGTTCTCTGGTTGCAATTTCTATGAGGAATCAACAGAAACTCGTATTACGCCTACGTGTAGAGCACATACTTGAACACGTGTTAATTGACTACTCATTCAAGAACTAACGGTTGCTTGAAAACTCCTAAGCCATAATTAAAACAAAGTGTCGGACAGCGACAACAAGCGTAAATATCTGAGATGGTCTATTTTGTATTAAATGGACAAATTAGGTTAAATATTTTCTCCTCCACCTGACTTTAAATACGGCATTAATCGAGGGTTGTAGTATTATTAAGTGAAGGGTATCGGGAGAAAATAGGGTAAGTCCATTTATGTTTGTATAGCTCATTCTATTGGGGAATATTGAAAAAAACGAAGGAAAAACAAACCCCATAAATAAGTACAGTAGACCATACTACATATTTGTTAAGCCCTTTAAACTTTAGGAGATGAAGGAATTTAAACTTGATTTTCTAAACCTGTTTTGTGACTTACCCTGTTTTCTCCCGATACACTTCAAACATTATTTCAGCAAACTGCTAAATGCTTTTAACTTAATGATGGCGAGAAAAGAAAACGTCAGTGTTAGGTAGTCTAGTTGTTTGTTCAATTGACGTACACTGGGTGTAGTGAAGTAAGGAAGTGAGGAACAGTGCATATTCCTCCAACCAATATTAGTTTATTATCCAACACGTATGTTACCGTAATTTTATTCAACAAGTAAGTAACGGCACTTGTAATTTCTTTTCTCATAAATATACTGCGAAGGGAAACGTTGCCGTTGTAAAGATTCACAGAAACACAGGGAGTGAGTTCACAGGGACTGAACAATTATTTTTTGTGTTAAACGTGATGTATGGTGTTTATTTCTGAGAGTGTGTAAAATGTTGAAATTAAAGGAAGCAATTGTTTATAAGTACAAAGAAAAATTGTAAAGCACTTTAAGAAAATAAAATAAGAATGTGAAGAGATCGTGGGATCGAATCCCAGACATCTGGCGAGCAATCTAAAGCTCTACCAACTACGTCCAGCTGGAAGCCAACACTTTGGTAACTTCCTTTATGCTCATGGCGTACTGGAGCACTGTACTTCAATACGTGGCGAATAGATGCTACTACATATACTTCCGCGAACCTTTACGACGGCGAAGGACTGTACTGAGAAGCAAGAGCACTCCAGAAAGTATCTGCACTTTAACAGAAGATATTTAGCTGCACTGTTCACAGGAACACACAATTGTACACTAGTGTGCGCTAGCCAATCCTTGTGAACAAACCTTAAGTCAGGTTCGGGAATTTAAGTAAAACCCTGGGAGTGTTTTATAGAACGGTTGGGATAAGTGCATTGTAAATAAAGGGAAAGGGAAAAGAAAATTTGTATGAGATAATAGCGATGTAAATAAGTAATATCAAATCCAATGGAAGAAGTACTCAATGCAAATAAATATTTCTTTGAAGGTCGTGTACGTTGCCAGGAGTCCTAAAGATTGTGCCGTATCGTGCTATCACCACAATAGATTACTCAACGTCATTGGGTACAGAGGAAATTTCGATAAATACTGGGATTACTTTGAAAAAGGACAAGGTAAGTTAAAATAAATAGTTAACAAAACTGAGTAACATAGTCCAATCAAAGTTGACAATTTAATAGATACAAGTGGGAGGAATAATGTTGTAATTAAGATTAAGTTATTGGCGAGATCAGGACTATGGCTCACGTCCATCCCGATACGGGGAACTTCTTTAATGCCACTATGTCCTATTGAAACAAAGGATAAATAATCTTGATTGACTATGTATCATCATGTCCGCCTGTCGACCACTTTCAACTCAGAAACTACTAGGGCTACGAAGGTGGTTGTGGGGTCGTTGGAAAGGTCTAGGTAAGACGAGTTCAAAGACGGATCGGAAGCCTCATTATAGTATTTTGCACAGTCTCCCGACTAAGCGTCGTTTCATTTGTTTGAAATAAAGCGCAGTCTTCTCGCAGCTTCATGGTAAGTAACTTCAACACTTATCTTGGCATTCGCTGATCTTAGCTGTCCTAGGAAAACATTCTCGTTAACTATGCCTACCATCTCTTCGTGAGTCTGTCTTTCCTTCTTTCATCTTTTTTGTCTTCTCTTTATTGTAAGGCGCTGAATCTATTGCTTAGTTCTAACTCGAGTTTCGTCTTTTGTTTTGTTAAATTTTAAAACTACTGGAATTTCTGTGACAAATTTCTTTCCCTTGTGTTTCAACTTATCTCTCACCATAATATATTTGATAATTTACCCCATTAGGGCCTTTCTATATCTACTTCCTCTGAGGTTTCTTCTTGAAAACTATTCAAAATGAACAGACTCTTAGCTTCTAAAAATTCTATTAGTCTGTCTTCCTTGTTGTTTATTTTGCTAAATCCAAAGTTGTCCACTTCCGTGCCACTGCTTCGCTTAGTTCTTGCCTTTGCATTGAAGTCCTTAAGTGCTAATTTATAATTCAATTTACTAATTTCCAGTATCTTCTGTATCTCCACGTATAGATCTTCGACTTCTTCCTCCAAATGTGTCGTTGTTGAAGCTTACACTTATATAATTTCCATACTGTATCTCTTCTTTATCTTGATTACTGCTCGTGCAGTTCTATCTGAAGTGTCTTCAACTTCTGTAATCTTTGTCTCACAACTTCCCATCTTCTCCTTTGCAAGTATAACGTTTCCTTGAGTGTAGTGCTCAAATCCCCAATGCACAAATGAATAGTTCATCCATTGTGCTTATTCTCGTCTATATGTATGCTTATAGGATTGTTTCAATACTCAAAAAAACATGTATAAGTACCACGATGTGCAGCTCAAAGTAATACCATAAACACTGTGTGCAGCAGAACAGTTTGTCTTATTCAATATTTTACCAATCTCCGTCAGGCATTTAGCGAATAAACCTTGAGCGAGTAACATCCTATTCGATATTGCAAGAAAATTAAAAGGCGAAAACCATTTCTAATTGGAAAGAAACTAAAGCCTGGATAAGTTCTTTGTTACAGTGGTGTCATAATTCATATCATTTCTTCATAAGTGATGTTTATTTATGTCTGAACGTGTGCTAGTATAACAGCCATTACTCTGGAATCTCTGATTTATAACGACGCATAAAAATGCAAATGACTACTATGGGTCACTAGAATTAGTAAAATAAATACCGAGACAAGCAGAACATTGCATTTCGATCAATATTAAACAAATTCTATCAGGGATTTCGCAGATATACCTTGCGAGACATTTTCTTTAACTGTTTTGTGTAATAGAAAAAGGAGTGCAGACCTTTGACTCATAAATGCAGTAAATGCAAGTTGGTGAGCAAACCATTCATGTTCGTTCGCCAATATGATGAGCAGTTGAGATATTAACGAACGCCACGACTTGCTCGTATGGATTAAACATTACGGGTCGATTGCAAAGACGGAGTCTAAGTAAGGGTTAGGCTTAAACATCAATTTTCAAATGCACCGGCTTAGTCTAAACCATGGTCTAGATTACGTCTTTGCAATCGGGCGTACGAGTCTACCCCTGTCGCTTTTCTTAAGGCAAGGGGAGGCAAGGAGGTTATTTTCTCCTAAGTGGTAAAAATCTTTTGGGACAACCTCAATCATCGTTGGGAGTTGGGAAGCAATGTTGCTCCTACAAATTCAAGCCTAGAGAGTTCAAACTTCAGAGAAGAAAGTTCATAACCATTTCAAGAGTTCAATCCATTTTCTTTTTTGTTCATTGCTGAAAGAGCTTCATTGTTATATGTTTGTATATTCACAACAACAATCAAGCCATTTCAATAATAAACAAAGAGGAAAAATTTTTAAAAATGGCACGGATAGAACTCTTAAATTGGTTATGGAAGTTAGAATCTTCGCTGGAAGTTAGAACTCTCTAGGCTTGAATTTGGAGGAGCAGTATTACCATTTCGTACAACGGAAAAAAATAGACATACGGAGGTAGTGCTGCCATCTTTTGTTGCAGATCTTTGTTTTACACTAGTCTTAAAGTAAAGTTAATTTGTATGATGACAGTATTGCCA
Organism: Lepisma saccharinum; assembly: GCA_022664845.1. Taxonomy (NCBI): domain Eukaryota; kingdom Metazoa; phylum Arthropoda; class Insecta; order Zygentoma; family Lepismatidae; genus Lepisma; species Lepisma saccharinum. The sequence goes on along the minus strand of JAGDQP010040397.1, from coordinate 6,021 downwards.
TTCTTATATCAAATTAATTTCAAATGAAATTTTGTCACTTTATTGGATTTTTTATATTTGCTAGTGATGATAAACATTAGACAATATATAAAACACAGACCACAGTGTTGCAAACTGAAAAAAAAACGAGGTGAAGTTTTAAAATTTCGTCAATTCAGGAGCTATTCGTAAAAGGAAAACAAATCAAATTGCAAAAATCTTTGGCGCTCATTACAAATAAATAAATCCATTGCGGATTCCTGTCATTATTTACCTCAATGATTGAAGTAACTTACCTATCGTATACTGTGCCGTAACAAGTCTAATTTTTTGTTCTTTCATAGTTCAATATGGACCGTATTGGGAACATGTAATCCAAGGATGGGAAAAGAGAACTCATCCAAACTTGTTGTTTTTGTTCTACGAAGATATGAAAAGGGTAAGATTTTTTTTATAACAATCAAGTCTAAGTCAGGATCTAAGTTGCAAATCTGCCAATTTATTTATGAAATATATTTATTTCGCAATTAACTGATATTGGTGTAAAATATTAAGGGACTTTTTGAACCGGTTCATTGTTTGGGAAAGTTTCATCACCTCGTGCATACCAACGTTTATACAACTAATAGGTTGTCTCACACGTGATGTCTCATGTGATGTTTTTTTTTTCAGAAAAATAACTTTCTTTTCTTATACATATACGCATTTTCAAATTTTATAAGGTTCACTAACCATTGATTAGGTTAAGTTAGAAAAGTCAGGTTCGGTGTTCTTTCATTTATACTCGATTCACTCTGGTTAACGGCAACAACAACAGATGTCTCTGGTGTTAGTTTTGAGCGTAATACTTTCTACTCCGACCGAGTGTTCTTTATTTCGTTTACTTCTTCCTTCTGTTCCTTCTTTCTTGCTTTCTCCCATTGTTATTTTCTTTCTTTTCACTGTCCATGTTGAATAACCATGAGTAACAATATTCTCTTAAGTACAATGCAATAAATTCATTTTTGTGAAATTGTTTTGCCATTAGTATTGAAATTGGATTTGGCGAATAGTATAATGAACTAAGGGAGAGCGGGGCTGGTTGACACAGTACTAATAAAATTCACATTTAGCAGTTGGTATCCATGAAACCTTTGTCATAGAAGTGCCTGCACGGAACCCAGTATTTGATGTATTCTTATGAAGATTAGAAGGCTTTATAAGAGTTGAGAAACAAAAATATTTTTCTTATATGTTAAGTAAATATTTAAAATGCTAATTTTCGTGTCATTAAGTACAGTAAATTATTGTTTAAAAGGACAACAAATACGGAATATTATAGCCTACTATCTCTTGTACAATACGCGTTGAAGTAGAAACACTATGACTCATAGTCTTTGTTTGCCAAAGCAGATAAGCTGAAATGGCGCGTTGGGGTTGGTTGCCATCATTCGCTTGTGGTAAGTTGTCTGTCAACCAACCCCGTGTGCCGATGTTCTTATTGTTAGATGTATTTGCGCGAATACTGCACTATATTTAGAATTTGGTAATATTTCCATCGTGTAACTTCATTTTGATCATTTGTCACGGAACTAGATATTTTGCTTATCTTCATCGAAGTTATTCCAGTTGCTCGAACATCACAATCAACCTCTAATAACTGTTCATTATTTCTGAGTATGCTAAAATCCTGGAAGATGTAAGACAATTCTCAAAAGCAGGGAAGAGGAAGGCGTGTCCAGTAAGAGAAGAATGTGTCGTTCTGCCATACTAACAGATATACCTGTTTAAAAAATGATGGAAGAGCATAAAAGAGTGGAAAAACAAATAGGATATGAAGGAGTGGTAGTGGAATTGAAGTGGTCATTACAGAAAGAGTCCATAGGAAACTAATGTAACATGTGTCCTGTCTGCAATGACCGAATCAATTATTTAATTATCTGAATGCGCCAACCTTACCCCGTACATGGGGCAAGTTGACACAATCCACCTGACGTCATTTCCGTACCTGTAACTCTTCCAATGTAATACAGATAATATCCCGGATCGTTCCAATCAGTAGCGGAATATATAACGAGTTTTCCAATATTATTTTTTATTCTCTTGAAGACTTATCTCCGAGGTTACGAAAGAAGAACAAAAAAAAGTGTATCAACCAGCCCCGGTCTCCCGTACTGTTTAGCTGCAGATTCACATGTCGACCGAAAAGTGATATTGCAAAAGTTATTTCATCACGTAAAACATTGATTTTCGGTGGATTTATGTTAAGGCAAAAGTTGATACGGTTTTCTTGGATACCTGAAAGTTTACGAACATCTGTGAATACCAACATCAACTTTTCCCACATCATAGGTCCGCAGAAAATAATGTCTTACATCATGGAACTCAGAAAGTACAAAAATTGACTTATAAACTTTTACGATATCACTCAAGATTTCATTAGCCAATCGCAAATATTCAATTACTGCGAAAGAAGACTTGTTAAGAAGGCTGCGAAAGAAGGCTTAAGGAATTTGCGACATGTTATAATGCAGGGAGCGAGCTAACGTGTGCCATGTTCACTTGTAAATATAGTTATGTTTTGTCATCTATGTCCTTATTCTAAACATGAGTGAGTAAGTAGTGTTTTAATATACGGTAGCCTAAACATATTCAAGCAAGTTTTCGGAATTGACAAGTTTATTTATATGTAAGAAATGAAAGTTTATTAATGTTTATAGGAAACGAAAGTTGTGTCTGAGTATATTTTCTGGTTGTGTCTCAATATCAACCGTATCAGGAAACGAATGTTTCGTTCGATCTACTATTTGTGTGTATGTTTGAGTTTGTGAGCTGACCAGACTAGACATTTATAGGTGTAACTCTTGAATTTAAGAGATTTGATTCCCAATCATTAATACACGGGATCCTAATCATTAATACAAGAGAAACATAACGAGAATCTCAAAGTGGTACACATGTACATTGCAGTTACTGATAATCCCGTTAGTTATTGTGAGTTAGTGTTTTCTGCACCGGCCTACAAAACGTCATTCTTTTGTACACGATCGTTTCTAATTTTACCCTATACAACGATCTAGTCTACACAGATTGACGTTACTTGGTATAGTAGTGCAAATGTTTCTACAGTCACGATACCTAGCGGCATTATCTATAACTAGAATGTATACGCGCTCGACGTTTGAATTCCGGTTAATTTTGGTTACCCCCTCATAATTTAAGTGCTTTATTTTCGAATTTGTAGCTCCAAGGGCCAGAAGTCAGTTCTTTCTTCTTTGCATTCTTTTCTTCTATGGATAGAATGGATAGAGCATATTCTAAGATGATCACAAAATAAATTCTGGTCACATAAGTACTTTTATATCTAGAGAGCCTTAGAAATCAAGTGTCAAGACAGAAAGATTTGCCACCCCATGTAAGATATTCTCTGTGAGAGGGAAGTCAAAAAGTACGGTTCAGAATAACAAAGTAAAGAGTTTTGAACTGAATGGAAGAGAATGTAATTTAAAAATATTAGGGTTACCTCCATATCTCATATTTTTAATTCTATAGAGCAGGTGCGGTCTGAAATAAAGGACAGAGTAGCTTATCAAAATTTGCAAAAATTCTATTTCTGAGCTCATATGATTATGAAAAGAATCCTTTTCTTCTGTAACAACTAAGAAATGGAGCCAGTATATTAGTCATGTGGAAAGTATTGAAAACGATTCTGTTCAACTTCAAAGTTTTTTTCTATGAAAACAGGAATGCGTTTAATATTTTCTGATTTCTTATAGTTGAGCTCCGTACCATCTTCATTTAGAGACTCCTTCTTCGCTGACTCTGGAAAATTGCTTGCCGAGGGAGATAATCTCCTCGACGTGTGACAGACTTAAGCTATAGTTTCCTTTATGTCCCCCAAATTGTAAATTAAAAATTAAGTTATATATTGGGAATAGAGACAGTGGATCTATGTTATATCTTTAGAATTATCATGTCTTCAAGTAGTTTTCTTGAAGGGAAACAACTTTTAAAAATGTCATAATACTTCAGTGGTGAATCTAGGATATTCATGAGTGGGGTAGACTTAAGTTATTAAGGACATTTCTAATATTTTACTGCTACAATAATTTTTAAGTATAAATTTATCAAATTTCCCGGCTTATCGCTAAGTTTTATCGTGAAATATGAATACGGTATTCCCAAAAGTTGATATATCTAGACAATTTAGCTTTGTTCCCAAATAAATCGAGCGTGATTTGAGGTAAAATGTTGAAACAATGCTATAAAAATAATATATTTTCCATTTTGAGGGCGGGTGCCCCACCACGCCCGTCTCTGGGTTCGTCACTGCAATACTTACTTAATGTGTATTCCCAGTAATTATCATCCAGTCTTCTATTAATAAAGAGACGTCTGAATTACTGTAACACAGTTACAACTTAAAACATAAGTTGTTTCATTGTTTGTCAGAAATTTATATTTATTTCGCTAAGATTGTTAATATTTTCAGGATCTACAAATTGCTATCAGGAAAGTTGCTAAATTTCTCAACAAATCATACACGGATAAACAAGTTACCACGTTGTCAGAACATTTGGATTTTTCAAATTTCAAGAAAAACCCTTCTATTAATATGGAGACGAATATCACTGGGGCAGTTGTAGAAGGAGAACAAGCGTTTTTGAGGAAAGGTAAACATTAAGGTTTTATTGATCAAGTAGGGGGAATGTTGATCAGTTAAGGAAAATTATTTATAAAATTCCAAAATTCAGATTACAAGAAGCAGTTAATTACGAAAAGTTATAGAGAGAAAACTTTGAACTATGAAACACACATAGAAGTGAACAAATTATAAAATCTGCTAAATATGGAAAGAACGTTTCAGATATACTTGTTTATTGAAATTGCTCTAAAACGTAAAAATAGTTGTTACTTATGCACTAGCAAATCTCGAACTTATAAAAATAAAAGTAGCTTTGAAGAAAACCAGGTTGAAGACCAAAATGACTGTCGTTCCCGTTGTATGTAGCGAGTAGCGCGGTCCGCCATATTGCTCTTGGAATAAAAGTGAAGTCTTGCATATACAGATGTAGTATAAATAATTAGTATCTTGTTGCAATAATGGTGATGAGTTGTGCCACATTTGGTTGTACCAACAGGAAGAAACCTCATGGAATGCTTCTTTCCTAACCAAATCTGAGGTTTTGAAACAAATTCATAGCATTAAGTAAATTAAAGTTTTTGCTGCATGTTTCATTACATCGTCAGTGTATTAATAAGAGAATATAAAGAGAAGGATTACTATCATGCTTTTTCTCCTAGATTTCAAATAAGGACATGAAAACAGACTAAAGAAAATGTTAGTAGTATTCAGTATAGTTTTATACAGTTTTGGTCAAAATTATCCGGCTTGAAGCTACCCAGATTTAGATGCTCACTTGAGAACATTTGGATAATTTATATAGAGTAGGAGGATATTTTATACGAACTGACAAACGTCTTTTCTAATTCCTCCAGGGGCTGTACTGACGCTAGGG
>JAGDQP010040394.1:0-10266 GCA_022664845.1 Lepisma saccharinum | reverse complement strand
TGTGGAATTATTACTTCTTGCGTGATCTTCGACAAAACTCGAATTAATATAGTCTGCCTCTCTCGTATTTATTCCAGGTAGTCAAATTCGGAAGGGCGCAATATTTTTAGAGCGGATTTTTATTAGAGAAAATATTAGAAATTTAGTAACAAATAAAAGTGTTCTTATGAATGAAAGAGAGAAAAAAAAACTTGACCCCAGTGGAAATTGAATTTACTACCTCCCGAACAGCGATCCAGCGTTTTATTATCTAGGCTAGTGGACAAGTGGAACAGAACGCCTTCAAAAGATTTTCTTTTGTCCCGTCGGGTATTTGAGAATACTTTCACAGATTTCTGGTATATATTTTCCTCCTGACATCTTCGGGTATATATTTTTTCATTGAGAAATGTTATTTTCTATCAGGTCGTCTGTTACACGATTTTCAACTAGACGCGATTAACTTCAGAGTAGAGATTCCTTTTTCGATACCCTTCGCAATAACAAATGTCGGAAATCAAACACTTCACTAGTACCCATAATGCATTGTGAACCAGTGAGAAATTACCCTTTTAAGTTTGAAAAACAAATTACATCCATACGCTTCGGAATCCCATCTAAAAAAATCACATTTTCTATTCAGAGTGAAAGTGTTTCTTTTAAAACCACTCTTTTCAATTGCAGTTTAATAATTTACAATAAAAATCACTTTTTCATCGAATAAAAAAAACAAGAATGAAAATTTTCTAACTTCTGATTTAGTGTGTGGGTCTTACAGCATATAAGAATTGGGATGATGTGCGGAAAATTCTTGATTAAAATACAAACCAGTATCGAATTGAATTTTTTAATGGTCTTTAGTCATCTAAGGCTCAGGCCAGAATAGGGGAGGGAAAGGATTTGGGAAGGTGTCGGCCAGGGCCTATATTGAAGGTACCTTCCCGGCCTGGTGTGAACAAACATGTGTCGTGCTACCAATAGTAAACTAAAGCGCCTATTAATTAAGGTGTGAAAATAGCGAAAACAGTAATAGCGTAATGAGTTAATACACTAAAGAAAAATCGTTGTTCAGGGGATTTAATATTTTGGATTACGTGACTGATGAAAAGTCAGCCTAGATATAAAACAATAATATTAAGCAAATGACTTTTGTGTGTGTTTACGAAGTTCCTCAATAGTAATTTTGGTGTTCATTTAAGACTAGCTGACTTGCCCATCCGTTAGTGCGGGATGAATAAAAAAAGTTGTCAACACTCATCGGTACTGTCACCAATCAGCTTTGTTAGGGGTATACTAAGGATAATCTAAAGCAACGATCTCCAACAAAAGATGGCAGCACTATGTCCGTATATGTCTAATGTATTTTCATTCTTTCACGAAATTTCAATGCTGCTCCTACAAATTAAAGCCTAGAGTTCAAACTTTCAGGGAAGAAAGTTCTTAAATAATTCAAGTGCATGATCGATGCCGATTTTTAATTTTCTTTTTTGTTCATTGTTGAAAGAGCTTCATTGTTATAGGTTTCGATATTCACAACAACAAATAAGCGATTTCAACAATGAAGGAAAACGAAAATAAAAATTCGCCATCGATCATGCTCTTGAATTGGTTATGAACTTTCTTCCCTGAAAGTTTGAACTCTCTAGGCTTGCATTTATAGAAGCAACAAGGAAATTTCGTGCAACGATAAGAATACATTAGACATATACGGAAGTGCTGCCAGCTTTTGTTGGAGATCGTTGCTTTAGATTATCCTTAACTAATGAATTTATAGTCATGCCAAATTTGCCCCTTTTGAAGTAGTCAACCCGTCGAACAACACTGTAGTGTGGGTTGCCGCGTGCTTTGGTTTTAAGTTTTCCAACCGCCTGTGGGGAAAAGTGTGTTATCAGCTGAGGATATCCATCATGATACACAGTGCATGTTGGGAGAGTATATCACCGTAAAACTAAATTGTATAACTTAGGATAGGCAGGGAAAGCATCGAAGATGAACCAGGTATGGAACCTACAAGGATCTCAACAACGGAGATCATTCATACAATTGAAGATCTTATCATAAGTGATTAATGGGTCATCATAAGAATGATCATCAAGCAGGTGAAAATATACCAGGAACGTGTGGATTATATCATCCGTCATGAATTTCATATAAGAAAACTGCCAACACGTTGGATTCCCCGCAACTTGAATAAGGCCCAGAAACTGCGCACTGGACAGTGGAGACATGTCAAGAATTTTACTTTGAAATGTTGCTCCATCCATCTTATTTCCCTGATTTGGCACTGTGATCATATTTTCACTTTTCCTGAGTTAAAGAAACAGATTTGTGGTTGTCATTTTCAAACATAATGCTGGAGTGAACAACAGAGGGAGAAGTGCATTTATTTTCTAGAAACCTACATAGAGAAATCCTTAAATATCACTGTTCTACCTCACTTCTTTCCCAAGCAGGCCCACTTCCCATGAATCAACAATTGTAAATTACAGGGTAATATTAGTACGATTTCTCGTCAAAATATTAAATTATTGGTTAAAGATCAACACTTTCGAAAATAAGGTTCAAGAAATGGTAATTTCGCCACGCTTTATTTATTCATTAGGAAAATATTGAGTCTTTGCATCAAGATGACGCACGACGTATCCGATGAGGTGATATCTTATTTATTGATATATACCTCGAGACTTGAACACACTTATCAGTCGGCTACGAGGAAGAAACGGAAAGTCTTGTAAATGTGAAATTGCAATCATCATTCGCCAGCCTGTTTTCATACGATGAGTACAGGGGAAAACCTGATAAGTACATATTCTCTATTTTTCAAGGAGACAAAATTCAAAGTTTCAAGACTTTCAATATTTTATTTTCATTTAAAATTGTGAGCTATAATAAGGAGAAACTTTATTATTTATATTGTATATATCTGTTTAAGAGATTTAACAATACACTATTTTTTTTATAACCAATACAAATTTTACAGATGAAGAACCTGACCAATCCATGACGTCAGATGTCAAATTAGCAAGTCTTCTGCTATTAAATGACAAACACTTGCCATTATTTAATGATTCTACTTACATGAGTGACCCCCGGGGGTGAGTGGTAACGTTCGCTGCCTTATAATTAGGAGGTACCCAGTTTCGATCCCCGGTGGGGAAAGAAGCGGTTTGAAACCCATGTTAAACTGTAGGTTCCGTTCTTAGGACGTCATCTTCATCCAATGAAAGGCAATAGCAAACCACCATAGGTTCGCCTTATCCAGGGACCTTCGGGTCAAGACATGCCTTCAGACAGAACACCCATCATCACGATCCACTTACGCGGGTCTCCTGCTTCATGCGATTACAGTCTTAAACGTTTCGTGGCATCACTCACACGACCAACAGTGATTCCGCCAGCCCCCCTTATAGGGGGTGTCACCCTGATTTTTTTCTTGAACAGAAGAGTCACTCTCTTCTACCTTCATATTTAATTGGAAATCCTTTCAAAACTCATTCCAAGGGCAAACTATAAACAACCAAATTAATCCTATCAAAGACTGACAACAACAACTGTCTATTATTACCATTACAGCTATACATAACAAACATCAAAGTCGCAATACGTTTTCCATTAAATTCCTTGGACTTGTCAAAATATTCCCCTGTTTTGCATGGACTTGTAAAGTTTTCCCCTGTATGTCTTTTTAATATATTGAAATATTTCTGGATTTACCAGGTTCTTGTCCAATTCAGTGAAACTACTAGAAGCACAATAGCTTAACTATTAAATGACAAAAAACACTAAAATTTATAACTTTGGACTTATGAACTTTTTACCCCTGAACTCTTCATATGTAAAATAGGAATACGTTGTGTGTTAGAACCTATGTATGTTACTTTAATATTGATTAATGAACTAGAAACAACTATTTGAGCAGTTATTATTGAAATAGTTAAATTAAATATTAATTTACACTTGCATGAGTTGGAAGAAGGTATTAAAATGAACAAAACATTACTTATGAAAAATACTATAGAAAAAAAAATTGTTGAAAATCGTATTTTCTTATCATCTTTCGATTCTAGTTCAAAACAAGGAAAATAAGGTTAGGTGGCAGATTTGCAAGCATGTCGAAATTGTCTTCACCTATCTCAATATTGTACAGAAACTCCAAATTTCGTAAGAAATATATCTCCTACGTAAATAAATGTAAAAAAAATAAATAGAAAAAAACACTTCTTCATATTCCATAATTACACTGGCTGATTTTCTATGCTCATATGTTAAACAGCAAATTCCTTACGCCAAAAGAAGGATAAAAAAGTTTATTTTAGAAAAGGTAAAAAATAACTGCATAGTTCTGGAGCAAGAAGCGCCGAATAAGACAAGATAGCTTACCAAATCACAATAAAGAATTGTGTTTAAGCGCCAGTTGCACAAGCGATTGAATCCTGAGTGAACTTAATCCATAAGTATACGAGCCATAAATAAAATAATATTATAGATAGCAAAATCCTGATTTCTCGATATATTTAATGCCACCTGGTGTCTGTACAGTCAAACTAGGAATGAAGTAGTACTACACCATGCGCAATATCTACTCCTTTAATCCACAGGGAACCCATAAGGTATAGAATCAGACCCGCAGGCTCGCAATCCGTGCTTTTCTGTGATTTTAAATCGAATGCAGAAACAATTTAAAATTCTAGTTCTGTTGGACTGACACCAGGTGGCAGAAAAATTTGAGAGAAGGGGTTTCGATTTCTATAATAATTTCATCTATGACCCAAGGATTTAGATAGCTCAGGATTACAATGTTTTGTACAACCAGCTCTAACAGTTAGTAAAGTTTATGGTTGAAAGTGCAAAAGAGAGGGGCGATTAGCAAAGTAAAGATTTCAATGTTAAGTAGTTGACATTGAGTGACGGATCCAGAGAGGGGGCACGGGGGCGCGCCCATCTCAGGGAAAATATTTTACTTCTGTAGCATTATTACAAAAATTTATCTCATAGAAAGCTTCTATTTGTTTGGTTTTAATAACAAATTGATTTTCTTTTCGTGAGAATGATGTTCTCAGGATATAAAACTTAGACTTGTCACTTGCATCCCTTGACTTCTGGAGTCGGTGTGCGTGTATGTGTGTGTGTGTGTGTGTGTGTGAGAGAGAGAGAGAAGAGAGAGAGAGAGAGAGAGAGAGAGAGAGACAGACAGAAAACATAACATACACTCTTGAACTGACACTCACATTTCTGTTTACACTTTGAAAAGAGAGATATATAGAGCACATGTATGAGTTGTTTCCATTACACCCAGCAAAGTAACATTAAATATACGTGGTTTGGATGTGTGTAAGTGTATTATATCTTTATTGAAACGGAAGTCCCAGGAGGATATGGTTTTTTCCGATGGGGAGGTATAATAGAAACAGATAGAGTTATGTATGAGTGGGAGAAGGGGTGAAGAGAATGTTAAGGGAAAAGAGAAAGAGAGAAAGCAATGGAGAAAATAAGTAAAGACACCGCCATTACCGTTGAAAGAAGAAGTAAATAACGCGTGAACAGGAAAGACACGGGAAATGGAAAATAATCCGGAAGAGAAATATACTTCTTGTAGTAATGATGCCACAGCAATGTAAACAAACACAAAAGCAAGAGAAACCTTACAAAAAAGTAAATAGCAAAGAGAGAAAATACATTATGCCTAGTCTTTATTCCCTCCAACCTCTTTTCACGATGAAAAGCTATTTTCTCTTTATAGACCAGAGACACAACTTTTTCGCTTCTATATTTTTCATTGCCATTAGAGTTCAAAGATAAATTTTCATTATTTTTTTTGGTTTCATTTCTGTTATGTACTTCGTCGTTTTATTGTTTGTTCATCTTATTTTTCTTTCAAACAACGTGAAGTTATAAAAGAGTGTTTTTGTTTAACGACAAAGTAGATCTCGATTTGTAACAGTGATTTTTTTTTACCAGATAGAACGAAACAATTATCTGAAAGTTTTGTAGTGAAAAGAAGAGGTCAAAATGGTTCAAAAATATTTCGTTATGTGACATTTTAAATATAAGCAGAAAGAATTGACTTATTAGATAAAGATATTTAGAGAAAACTTTTGTCATAAATTTTTTGTTGTATTTATTATTTAGCAGTTTAACAAAACTGTAACGGAAAATAGTAAACAAAGTTTCATTTAGGAAAACAACAGAGAAATGTTTTTAGAATATCAAAGAACGGTTACAATGATAAACAATTTGTTATATTTTCTTTTCTTAAAAAAAAAATAATAAAATACGCGTTTCTGAAAATACCGACTAAATAAACTTTATTTTTTGTACGTCACAAGCAAAGGTAAAAATATAAAAATTTGAAAGTTTTGTTTGCCACTGATACACAACGTGTTTGCCAGTAACTAATTTATTTGATAGCAAATAATAATAATAAAAAAAAAGTTTGTTGAAAGTAGGTAACGTTATGTATTTGTTCTTGGAACGAAAGTTCTCATCAATGACGACCAACAGGCGACTTAAGAGGCCTCCGTACCTAAGCTGCGAGTGTGTGTGTGTGTGTGAGAGAGAGAGAGAGAGAGAGTTTTCATAAAGATATTGGACAAATGACAAGCAATAATGAAATTTTGAAAAGCGGCCTCAATAATACTTGTAAATGCGTATCAAATGAACTATCTGAGATTCTAACATTGTTTATTTTAGCCGAGAAATTAGAATACCTGTATTTGATGACGTCATACACCTACGTAATTGCGGGCGTTTTCATTTCTCAGTTGAAATAAACAATATCAAAATTTCAGATAGTTCAATTTGATACACATTCACAAGTATTATTGGAGCCGCTTTTCAAAATTTCATTTTTGCTTATCATCTGTCCAATATCTTGAAAAATATAAAAACTCTTTCTCGCACACACACTCGTACCATAGGTACGGAGGCCTCTTACCCATAAATAAATGATGGTCTTGATTCAAATCTTGTATCTAGGTATCCTAAGCGATTTTCCGTAGTTGCAGAAGTAATGTAAGGGGCTTTATAGGTAGAGGATTTAACAGTGTAAATCACCCCTGCCATCTTGGTATGCTCTTTCTATTGATTTACACGGGAATTGTTTTACTCGTCTTATGTCTCTCAGGAGTAAAATATTTAAGTTCCGCTTTCACGAAATTTGTCTTGGTGGTTATTTTGACTCTTGTATAGTTTTGGTTTGTGAAGTTTCTTCAAATATATAAGTATAATGTATTATTAATAGTTTGCTATATAAATCACAAAATGTTAACGGCCAATTTTACTGTTCGTGTGTAAAATATTGCATTTCTATAAAATAGCATGAGTAAAAGAGAACATGACGATAAACTGGGGGAAAACAGAAGTTAAAAGTATGTTCCTGAAAGATATAAGACGAGTAAAACAATTCCCATGTAAATCAATGAATAGTGCGTACCAAGATGGCGGGGGTGATCTACACGGTTAACTGTCGGACTAAGAACTCTTACATATCTCATGTTAGTAGTTAAGTGTGGTTCACGAGATGAGACAGAGAAATGTCTTTGGAAAACGAGACGAGACATAACTGTCGTAATATTGAATATACTAATTTTCGAGACGAGACACTTTTTGATCAAGACTTTTCGAGATGAGACAGCCTAAATATCGTCTCGTGGACAACACTACATGTTAGTACAACAACATCTAATTTCATGAGGTGGAGACGTTTCTATTTAAAAGTTACAGGGGTTTCAGAATGAAACCAGTCTTCTATATTAATATAATTATGACCAATCACAAAAAAAAAAAAGTGGAATTTATTAGTGGGTTAATTGGGTGTAGATAGTAGCGCACATTTTCCTCCGGTGTGAAGCACTTTCCGAGTTACTTATTTATATTGTTTCTCTATTCCACAGATTTTGTCTACTTACTCAAATCTAATCAAAACGAAATACAAAACAACTGTTAACACGACCATACCAATTTTGTGAAAACTTTCAATTAGACGAAATCCAAGTAGTATTGTTTTTAAGTCCATTATACGAGTGCATTACTCTTATTTTGTCTAAAGGTGTTAAATAGCAGATTCTTTGTTTGTTTTGACTTTCTAAAATGATTCTCCCGCTTCGTAGCAAGAATCCTAGTACTTCACTTTTTTTGCGTTTTTCATTAATTCAGCTAGTTAACCCACCTTTAATATATTTATTTATCTCACTAAAATCTCTTTCAAATTAATACAAAAGTACCGAATTCCATTCCCTCTTATGTGCGTATGTTTTCTTCATATTTATAACACCAGTCAACGATCAGCAGTTTCACAATTCTCTTGTATGTATGTATTCCTGCTGTGCATCCAATTTTTCACTCCGATAAGAAACTGACTTATCATACATGACCTTTCATTACACAAAGAACTTTGATGCGCTTTCATCTCATAATGCTTATTATGGGTTTCATCAATATTCTTTAAATTAAACTTCTCGGCTCAATAGTTCACATAGGATAGTACTCTACCTGGCGGTTTAAGTTCAAAGAGAATTGTATGAGCAACGGAACGAGTCACTAACTAACTCTATGGCTTATAGAACTCGCAAGTTCATCGCCGCAGTAACAAACATTCGCTATTGTATTCTATCCTGGGCAATATGAAGCCAGTTTTCATTACGGACACCTATTTCTCGAAGATCTCTTCTAATATTGTCTTCCCAACGACGTCTCGGTCTTCTCAATGGTCTCCTTCCAAACGACCTTCCAACCAGGATAGAATATAATCTTCATTTTCCTCCCCATCCGAACTACATGGCCTGCCCACCTTAGTCGTCGCGATTTCATTATTTTTAAATCTGGTGAATAGTACAGTCTGTGGAGTTCTTCATTATACAGTCTCCTCCACTCTCCAGTCATCTCGTCCCGTTTCGGCCCGTATATCTGTCTCAAAACCTTATTTACAAACACACGTAATTTATGTTCATCTGCTAGGGTCGTACTCCAACTTTCGCAACCGTAAAGTATTACCGGCAGAATAACCGTTCTGTATATTTTTAATTTCAATTTCGTTGATATTAGTCGCGATGTTAGAAGTTTTTGGACTGAATAGAAACTAAGCGACTTTTTAATTCTTCCGTTACCTCATTTTTGCTTGTTACGTATGCTCCCAAGTATTTAAATTTGTGTACTTTCTCTATGATCTCATCCCTAATTCTTATGTTTTTATTTCCTTCATTTCCTGTGTTTCGGCTTATCATGTATTTTGTTTCATCTATGTTTACCTGTAAACCTATCTCATAGTACGCTTCTACTAAGACATTGGTGTTGGTTTGTAGTGCAGAATCACTAGAACCGTTTTTCTTTTTTTTTTTTTTCAGAGTAGAGTCCATTACAAGTTGCTCTCCAATAGGCATCGTGATGCTGAATCAACACGGCATTTGCTGAAGAAGATCCATCACGGGGATTAAACAACCCCAAGACAACTCGCACCGAAAGTGTTATCCGCTCAGTTAAGCGGGATCTTCTCATTAGCTATTCATTGTGGAGAAGAAAATCGTTCTTAACTTCTAGTTTTAATGTGAGAGGGCAGATGCGAAGACTCGTTGCATCCCATATCAATAATCCTAACTAAAGACTGTATTACAAGGGAATATACGTTTCTGACATTACTTGGAAAGTTTTACATATATCTTTCCTGAAGATATAATCATTTTCTACTGCCTTTTGCAGTTCTGTTATGGATTTCTGATGACTTTTCACATTTTTTTGGTAACATATTATGATAGTTCTTCATTCTCTATATTCAGTGATATTTGGCAAGACCTCAACATCATTTGGCATTGTATATAAAGACTTTTATTTTCTTTCTCCTTCCAATGTTCACCATGTAGTACTTATCTCCCATCTATGTGAGGGAAACCAATACTGAACTGTCATCGTTTTTGGCAGCTTTATAACAATACAGAAAAAAAATATCATGGTTTTGATTCTCTCTCTCTGTTCTTACAGTGTAAAATAGATTGCAACACTGTTTATTTCTCTTCGCTTTGTGTTTTTCTAACTTCGTTGTTTCAACGAAGCAAAACACAGAAAGAGATAACTATTGCACCTCCTGGCCCTCTTTCCGTAACAATCCCTCCGCCAAAAAGAAAAAAAGACAATCGCAAATCCATTATCAGGAAAAATAAATGAATATCTTGATGCGCATATCATGTCAACGGGTAATTTAGCATTGTCGAAGTCATTAGCGAAAGGATTAATGCCATTTGTATCTTTTTTTCCTCTTTCTTTTCAACGGTTTTGACTTCTTTGCTTTCTTTTCTC